>BQNB010131405.1:0-18788 GCA_026074375.1 Tanacetum coccineum
TACAACATAAACTTTTAAAATAGAACTGAATTACAAATATTTCTAAAAAGACTTAATAAAAATTAAACTAAAAAGGGTAAAAAAAATGGTGTGTGTTAGTCGGCTTGCTCTCTTCTCTTTTATACAAGCTCTCAGCCTTCACTTGGTCTTGGGAAGAGCTTGTTGTGAGTGTGTAATGTCCCCAAGCAATCCTAGCCCTTCGTTGGTTCTTATACATTTCTCAGCCATTGATGGGGGCTTCGGGTTGAGTGATTGTCAAGTGGGCATGGGTTATAGTGGCAGGGTAAGGTGGGAATGAGCTGGGAGATGTAGGAAAGTGTACTAGGGAGGTGGTTTGGGAGTAGAAACCATGGGGGTGAGCGGTTTGAGGTTTTGGCGCCAAGTGGGTTGGGGTACAGGGTTGTTGCACAGGTTTAAAAGGGAAGATTGAAAAAGATGCAACAATGGCCCTCACACTTTCTTTCTCTTGTCATTTTCTTTAAGCCGAATACAGTTATAAATAAGGTTTCAAGTTAAACACAATTGGTCCCTGTGGTTTATAAAGAAAATAGAATAAAAAGGTTTTGAAAATTGCAAAACTGCCCTTGTGTTTTAAAAAGGGTAAAGGTTTGGCAATTTGGCAGTTTTAACCCTTTACTTTATTTTACCATTTTTCTTTTATAAAAAACTTTTAAAAATGACAACTTTAGTCCCTAAAGTTTTGTAAAAAGGATTAATGGGCTTTTGTTTTGTGTTGGGCTTGTATTGGGCCCAATTGGGCTATTGGGCCCAATTGGGTTTGGTTTGGGCCCAATAAGGTACAGGTTTGGTTATTGGGCTTTTTCAAGCCCAATAAGGTTATGAAGTGGGTTTTGTGTGTACAATGGCTGAGATTGGCTGTAACTGGGCTAGGATTGGGCCTTCAAAGTCTTCACAGTCTTTGTCAAATGCACACAAATGGGCTGTTGTAATTGATTGAGGGCCCATTTGGTCTTCACAGTCTTTGTCATTTTTGGACTTTGGCCTTGATTTTGCACAGTCTTTTCCATTCCATGCTCAGTTTTGTCATTTTGGCTTGGTTTTCTGCCTTTTTGTTGATATCCACTTCCTGCACAATACAAATGCAAAACAAACATATATTTGGCAGTTTTTGTCTGTTTTTGGTCATTTAAGCTCGTTTTTAGAGGTAAAAGATATGTGTAATTAAGCACTTATCAACCATCATATTGGCTTACTAACTATTTTTTCTTGGTGGTCATGAATGGTGTTTGAACTTTACTCCCATCAAGTAAGTGGAAGTCGTAGTGTTTTGTGTCCCGTGTTTTAAACTTCTCATTCCAACCCCCCTTTGAAATAGATTGCATTTGCGAATATGAGCTTCGTGAAAATGCTAACTGCACCGGCAGTAAGGATTTCTTTAATTAGCCCACTCGTCTTCTTTTCGGCCCATAAATTTACTTCATCCCTTACCTCATCAGCCTTCATTAATCAAACAAGTAATAAATTTAACGATAGCTGATAATTTTATATCACCAAGAATTTATGTGTTCAATTACAAACATGAATGCACAGACTAGATTATCTGATATTTACTTTAGTAAGTCTACGAATTGTTAACAAAATGTTGAGTTTAGCATGAAAAAATTCAAAACCATATAGAAGTACAATAAAACAAATATAAAAGTTAGAACTCGCCTTTGTTAGGAAATCTACTTGATTAGCAGCGGCATTATAAACACTGTCAAGCACCTGTCTGAAATAAGGCTTAAGAGAAAGAGTTTGATCAACCCAAAGAGCTCCGTGTTGCAAAACACGAAACAAGGTCCACCGGTCCACCACTTGGGCTACCATCCACAAAGACCCAAGGCACCAGCTGCGAAGAAAGATTGTTGAGGTCATCAATGGTGTTTGTTTTAAGAAAAGCAAGCAACTGGTCGAGTGTTTGGCCTTTCGAACCAGCTGCAATTAAGCTCAGAACCACATGGATCGAAAGTGGAAAGAAAACGACATTGGCCTTTAGGGATTGTTTGGATAGCAGGTGGTTGGCAAGTGTCACTGAGACATGGTTTTAGTTGGTGATTGATTGATGAATATCCATTTCTATTTTTTGGAGGAAAGCACCAGAAGGTATTAAAATCACTGTTCTGTATTAAGTTGTTATGGTTGGAAGTTGAAAACTAGTTACTTGACCAAGTATCGGATGACAACGTTGTAAACAAATTTTTATATAAATGTCATTATTTTATGTATTTTAAATACTCTAAATGAGTGTTTGGTAAACAATACGTTTTTTATATGTTATCTGAGGCTTGTCATGTTATCTAAACACTACTTTATATTTATTTTTCTTACAGGTGGCCAGGCGAAATATGTTGGTAGAACGGCTTCTAAAATCAATCAAAACATAAATTTATGAGTACGGGTCAAAACCGATTGGGTCATGACGAGTTGACCTAAATTACTTATTTCAAAATTTATTCTTTTGTAAGTAATTAGTGTGTTAATATTTTGTTTTAATAATTTTTTTTTCATTAAGAAACTATAAGATGTTTTTATATGCAGTAAAAGGAGACTAGTCCATTTTCAATGTATGTGAATTAAGCATCAAAAGACTCATTCTTAACTTGACACATTATGTTCATAATACTGATGTAATATCGTGACATGTAAGGTATAAACATAGAAACATACTTTTATAACACATGTAAAAGCATATATATGAGCCAAGATTCATCATCCGGGTTAAGCAACCTGAGTATCAATCACTTGTCCCATAAACAAGACGACTCCACTGATATCTTCTCTAATTACAAAGAAGAAAGGATGATCTGCCACAAAGTCGACCTTTACATCAGGCCTCCTCAAGGACATTAGCATAACAATGCCTGCGGTTACTGCTGCAGCTTCAGTACCTTCTTCATTCACCTCAATAAATGATTTATGATGAATGCTGGAAACATATAGGTTTTGACCCATAGATGGATTATCCACCATTTCATTCAAACCTTCTTTACCAATAAAAGGCAATACAAGACCTAATTCCTTCAACATGTCAGAAGCTTCAAACCCGAAGGACATCTTAAACTTTAGGATCAAAAACTGTCCTACTTCTGTTTTTCAGTGTGGCGTGTGATGGTCCAAGAAGTCTAATTCTGAACCTATTTTTCGTATCAACTGTGGGAGGCCATCTTTTTCATTTGGGAGAAAGAAGTACATCGTGAAATGACGTTCATCTTCACCTTGTGAGTAGGGAAGACGTAAGACTTTAAAACCATCATATTCACACATGAATTGTTTTTTCTTGCTGGTCATGAATGGAACTTGAACTTTGCTTCCATCAAGAAGGTGAAAGTCATAGTCCTTTGTCTTTGATAGGTCAAACATCTCATTCCAGGCCCCCTTGAAATAGACTGCATTTACAAAGATGAGCCTTGTAGTGTCGTCAACCGCACCAACAGGAAGGATCTCTTTAATAAGGCCATTCGTTTGCTGATGGGCCCACAAATTCACTTTATTGGTTATCTCAGCAGCCTTCATTAATTAAACAAGTATGTACAATTTTTAGACATGACAAATAAGTAAATGCGCATAGTACTATAAATTTGTTTTTACTACATCTAGTGTTAATCTTTGCTCGAACAAATAGCCCGATGCCTAAAAATAACTGACCTTGTTCTGGAAATCAACTTGATTAGAAGCCGCGTTATAAACAGTCTCCAAAACCTGTTTAAAAGACGGTTTAAGAGAAAGCGTTTTCTCAACCCATACTCCATTTGCAAACAACAAACAAGGTCCATCATTTTAGCTCCCATCAGCCATCAAGGACAGAAGCTGAGAAGAAAGAACACTAAGGTCATGAATGTTGTTCGTTTTAGGAAACACAAGCAACTCATTGAGTGTTTGGTCTTTGGAACCTATGGCAATCAAGCTTAAAACGACATGGATGGAAAGTGGAGAGAAAACTACATTAGAGTTTGAGGATTGTTTCGAAAGAAGGTGGTTGGCAAGAGTGACTGAGACATGGATTTGGTTGGTGATTAATTGTTGGATATCCATTTAAGTTTCTTAGATGATGAAAACAAGATGAGATTGACTATGATATATAGTGATGTTTAAATGGTTTTTTTAAGTCAAGGATTTGGTTAACACGATTAAGATATAACTATGTTACTTTGACTAAGTATGTGATGACGAATATCAGGGAAACCGGCCATTGTATTTATAAATTGACAAATAATTATGTTAAGTAATCAGAAAGATAGTTGACTGGGTTGCATAATTCTCCTGTTGGTCCCCCATCTTGGCTGTATTTCTAATGCGTTATTTTGGCGTTGCTTACCTCTCCTTAACTAGGATGCCTTTTCATTTTATAGAATTTATGCAGTTCCAAAAGAAAACAGTATGCGTACATTTTGCCATCTACTTCATGATTAAGGAAACATAGTGATAGACTTATTTATTTTCCACCGTAGACATGGTACTATAGATCTATGGCCATGAGTATTATACAAATATTAATTAAACTAAACATTTAGAACCAAAGTACCATCATCATATGGCCTAGGGTTTCAGCAACCAGATTAAGCAACATGAGGATCAACAACGCATCCCATGAACTACACGGCTCTACTCACATCCTCTCTAATCACAAACGAAAATGAATGATCTGCCATGAAATTAACCTTGTCATAAGCTACCCGTGACCTTGTCATAAGCTACCCCTGTCATAAGCTACCTTCTTCATTCACCTCTACAAAAAAAGCTATGGTGAATGCTCGAAACATATAGGTTTTTACCCATAAATGAGTCTCGGTCAATCCTTCTCCATTGGTGAAAGGCTTTACAATACCTAGTTTCTTCAACATATCTGAAGCTTCATACCTGAATGAGACTAAACTTTCGTATCAAAAACACCAACATTTGCTTTTTCGCCTGAAATGTGACGGTCCAAAAACTAGAGTCAGAACCAGAACCAAAAATATGTGTTAGTACAAAATATGTGACGGGATATGAATTGGGCTTAGATCGCTTGTTGGGCTAAACCTTCAAGCTATCTTCGGATTAGATCTTGTACTAAACAAAGTAGTTTGGATGATTTCCTGCACAACTAAAGGTAAACCGTTAGCTTTACCGTGGGGATGGACCCTACGATTAGACTTCGACGTGATAGTAAGAAAACATGTTGTCATAGGTATGTGTTTATTAGGAAGAGTGAGAAAATCATACCATTTGGGGTGTCAGAGGATTCCTTTTATATGCGAGTCTAGTACTAGGTTTTCCTAGTATTTCGCCTATTATCGTAGTGGTCGGAGTGAGACCCTTGTCGGGCAAGGGTCCGCGGTTATCATGACTGCGGACGCAGATTATCTTTCGCGGATGTCAACTAATCCGCTGATGGCTAGCGAAAGCGGTCCGTGACTGATCCGTGTCCGTCTTGTTGTATCCGGGTAATGGCCAGTGTGAATCTGGGCTTAGTTCCTGCCCATTATGCTCGTTATCTATTTGTTTGGGCCAATGCCCTAATGTGATAGTACGGCTCAGGCCCTGCTATACCTATCATATGTCATCAAGTCCCCCAGTCTAGTATTTTTACTACGTGCGTCGTCGTGCTGCATGCGGTAACTGTTACTAGACTTAGGTTCTTTATTGTCGTGCTTCTTCCGTCTTCCGTGATTGTTGATTTCTTCGCGACTTTTCCTTAGCCAGTTTGGTAGGGTTTGTGTGACGTGTCTTTCCCTTTACCCTTCATTTTCTGACTGACACGACTTGTGGTCAGTTATCCTTCTGTCATCACATTTTCTTTACTTTTAATCTTATCCGTTCGCTTGTTTGGTGGGATACACGTGTGCAAATCTTACCAATCTCCAAATTTAATACACCAAGGGTATAAATACACGCCTTGGTTTTCACTGTGTCCTTTTCTACTCTTTTCCCTATTTTCGCCATTGTTACTGTATTCGAGCTTTCTACTTTCTTTTCCATACTAGTTATTTCTTCACAGTTTCTTAGGCTACAAGGCTTCAACTTTTCTACTTGATTTCTACAATGAGTTCGATTTACGATCTTAAATCCACTTTGACCCAAACA
Source organism: Tanacetum coccineum (assembly GCA_026074375.1). Lineage (NCBI taxonomy): Eukaryota > Viridiplantae > Streptophyta > Magnoliopsida > Asterales > Asteraceae > Tanacetum > Tanacetum coccineum. The sequence continues at coordinate 6,067 of BQNB010131405.1, forward strand.
GCTTTAGATGCATTTTGTCAAAAATATCATATTCGTGATTCTGTTCATCCTGAGTTACCTGGTCTTAACCAGAGTATACGAAATAATCCCGACGGTAAAATCGGTGTTTATACCTGGTTTTTTGATTTTGCCAACTTTCGGATACCCCTTTCTCGATTTCTTGTAGACGTGCTTGAATACTTCCGTATTAACTTGTCGCAGCTTTCCGTTATTGCTGCCGCTAAGGTCTCTTATTTTGAGATCTTATGCCGTGTTCACGGTTATGTTCCAACTGTTGGTTTGTTTCGTAGATTTTATGTAAACTCGAAAAACAAAGGCTGGATGTCTTTTAGTAAACGTTCGGAAAATGCTCCGGTTTCTTATACCATGCATTTAGATTCATTAAATAACTGGAATAACATCTTCTTTTGGGTTGATGCCTCTATTTTCCCTTCTTCTATCCCTTGGCACACTAAAAAGACGCTGGTGAGGGACCCTTCTCCCACCGCGGCGGAGTTTAGTGCGAAAGCGTGTGACTTCCTTGCCACTCATCCAGCTCCGTTCTGAAAGTTTTTGAAAACATTCTTGTGTCTTGTTGGCTTGAGTCGTTACTATGAGTTAGATAATAACGTTTATCCTACCTTCTTGACTGATACCAGATAGGGTATGTGCTTTTTACTTGCATAGCTTCATTTGTCTTCTACTACTGTATCTAATTGCTTTTTGTTGTTTATTTATGCAGAGATGGATCTATTTGCTTTTATTCGTTATGCAGACCCTACCAAGGTGCAGATTGGTGAGAGCTAAATCGAAGAAGGACAGGTTCCGTTATTGGATTCTACTGAGGGTCTTGTTATTCCTCTTGCTGGTGTAGATGATCATGGTAGTCAGAATGATAATGTTGAGAACCTTAATGAGGGAAGTGGTGATGCTAATCAGTAAAATCGTTCCCATAAAGGTGACCATGCTGGTCAAGATGAAGCAGTTACTATTGTTGTGGATGAAGAGTTTCAGGTTGCTGCTGCTGATGAGCCTAAGAGCGAAAAGAAGAGAAGAAGAGTTGATGGTGCTAGTGGTTATGACCATCCTCCAAACAAATTAAGGGAGGACCATAGAACCTCTGGTGTCGGTTCCAGTACTTCTTTCGTGGCAAGTCTCTTGCTGCGCTTCAAGGTTTACTTGAGCATAGCACTTTAGCCATGGAAGTTGAGGTTACGTCGGCATCAACTGTGCCATTTGTTACTTCTTCCGTGACTCCTATGCCGGAACGTGAGGGTGGCAGTAATATTGATTCCATTTCTGGGCCTAACTTGCGTACTCAGCATCCATCTGAGAGGTTTGTAATTTCCTCAAACTCTTCTCATCATTCTAGTACAAATGCTGCAGATGCTGAGGTCGCTTCCACTGTCAGGTCTCCTGTTCCGCCACCTCCGGTAATGACTGTAGCTGTTACTAACACCACTATTGCCGGCACCTTTTCTGTTCTTGATCTTGAGGTGGGTGCCGAGCCAGTTATTCAGAGTCTTTTTATGGATTTTGATTCTTCAAGTGCAGCCGGACCGGATATTGTTGGTCCTTCTAACCCTACCGGTACAGATCTTACTGCTGCACTTTCTATGTCTCTCAAGCAATGGACTCCGAGACTCTTCATCAGATATATGTTCCCAAACAGAACGTGGTTAATGAGTCTGTTCTTGATGATCCTGAGGTGTGTCGCAGTTTGATTGATCAGCTTGCCCCTCCTGGGCTCTTTTCCCAGCTTGGCGGTATGGATTATGATCAATTATTTGCTGAGTTTAATGTTGGGGCGGCACGCCAAACATGTGTGTGTGTTGAGGTTAAGATGCGGACTGAGCATATCTTTAGGGTGAGGAAAAGGTTTGAGGGGAAATGTGCTAGGTAAGCTGATTTGTTGAAGGAGAGGGATGTCAAAATTGTGAATCTAAAAGCTCAACTGTCTTTAAAAGAGGCTGATGTTGCAGAGGCAATTCGCCTTCGTAACCAAGTTTCCACTATTGAAGCTGCAGAAGTTGCTCGAGTTAGTGAGCTTGAGAGCTTAAAGGAACAAAACTTAGTTCTTGAGAAAGAAAAAGGTGCTCTTGAGGGGAAGGTCGCGACACTTGAGTCCGCGACCGCTGCTAGAGAAACTGAGCTTGCATCTTTGACTGCCCAAACTACTAAACTTACTCAAGATTTATCTAGCCTGTAGTTGTCTTATGATGAGTTGAGCGTTAAAGCTGCTTCCCTTGAGTCTCTAAGGGATGGTTTTGTTGATCAAGTATCTTTGCTGGAGACCACATGTTTAGGGCTTTGTGATCAGGTGCAGGTTATGAGCTCTTTAAGGAACAGTATGAGGCGGTTCAAGATAAATAGGTTAAGGTACTTAGTGATCGTGTGGCGGAGCTGGACTCTTAGCTTATGGCTCTGGCTATTCATTTGGATGAGGAGTTCTATACTTGCTTCCTGACCACCATAGTTGTTCGGTGATGGATCCCCGGTCACGGCCTTAGGTTGGCCGTCATGAAGTGTCTTCAGTTACCGGAGTACATTACCTATTTTAGGATAGTAATAGGTCTTTCCATTGACAAAGGTATGCATACTGGGCTGGAAGCGGGTGTTGATCACGGAATGGCCAAAAGAAGTCTTGCTGACATTGTCGCTTATGATTCTTCCTTGGAAGAGAAGTATATTTTCATTGTCCTTGCTTTTCATGGCCTAGACTGCGGCCTTTTTTCTCAACTAAAGTCGCAGAAGGACTCCAATATTGCAGATATTATAAGCCTTCTTCGTTTGGAAGGCCCTTTTGTTGAGACTCCAGAGGTTAACTACAGCCTTCATATGAACAACTCCCTCTTCCTATTCACCGGAAGGAAGATAATGTGGTTACTGATAAGACTTCCCTGTCTGATTCTTTGGACGTGGTCCATGCCCGTGTTCAGAAGATTAAGGAAGGTGCTTTGTCCTGCTGCTTATCTATTTCTGATGCGATGGGTGTTCTGGTTGATCCCTTATCTTCTAAGAACTTAATTGGTGAGGCTAGTACCTTAGGGGTACCAGCAACAGCTGCCGCTGCCACTACTTTAGTTACTGCTGTAAATGTTACTTCCATTCCACCCATATCTGTGGCTGACTATGGTGTGCTAGATGCGGAACCTCAAAATGAAGCATCTCCTTCCCCAAAGGTTGTGTTTAAAAAAGAAGAACTGGAGACTACACCAGAGTATACTGCGGCCAGTTGAGCCTGCCATTGTTGAAGTGCTTCCTACCTTTAAAATGTGATCTTATCTTTTATACCGCGGTCGCGTGTGACCTTTTTGAGGTGGTTATTTGTACTTAGACAAAATTTATGATGCTTTTGTATGGCATTTGGTTTATTATAATACTTAACACTTCATGTTCTATTACAATGTTTGTGTCACTATCCTTTAATACCGCGGCTATACGTTTACGGTGATAGTCTTAGTTGAATATTTGTGGGTTATTCTCTCGGTACCGGGCTTGAAAGACCTCTTACGTACATGAGTTAATTGTTAGGCTGCTCATCCTTTTATTATTCGGGATAATAATCTTTATTCATGGGGTAGTACCATTTTGTGTGCATGTCTTACCAACATATATGTGTAAATAGCTTTGCAATGTAAAAATGAAGTAAAGGTTTTAGATAAGTTTGTGAAGGTAGTTAGGCTCCACATTTTATTCATTAAAATCATAAAATACATTACATAAAAGAATGAAAATTCAAATACTGCCCCCTCCGCTGTGAGATTCACGTGGGTAAGGTGCTTACATTTCATGAATATAACACTTTTTGAGGTTGTGGACGTTTTAGGTTCGCGGAAGGAGTTTTCCATTACGGTCCCTGAGCTTGTATGCTCCTTTGCCTAGTGCTTCGGTCACTTTATATGGTCCTTCCCACTTAGGCCCATCTTCCCTCTGTCCTCTGCATGGCTGGCATCATTGTTCCGGTATACAAGGTCTCCTGGTTTAAAGCTTGTGTTACGGACCTTGGAGTTATAGTATTTTTCTATTTTGCCTTGCTTCTTGCCTCGTGGATTGCTGCTAGTTCTCTTTTTTCTTCTAAGAGATCCAGGTTGAGTTTCAAAGCCTCATCATTTTGTACCATGTCTAATTCTGTAGTCCCAAGGGTAGGCATGCCAATTTCCGCTGGGATCACTGCTTCTGTTCCGTAGGTCAGCGAGAATGGGGTGTCTTCATTGCGTGACTTGATCATGGTGCGGTACGCCTATAGGATGTGCGGGATTTCTTTGATCCAATCCTTGCTTCCTTAATCCAATCATGCCTTCATTCCTTCTCCTAAGCTTCTGTTCACTCTTTCCACGAAGCCATTGGTTTGTGGATGTTTGACGGAGGCAAAGCGCTGGCGGATGTTCAGTTTTTCACACCAATCCTTGAATGGGTTATCTCTAAATTGATTTCTATTGTTAGATATTATCTCCCCTGGTAGGCCATACCTGCAAACTATGTTATCCCATACAAACTTTTTAATCTGGTTGCTCGTTATGGTTGCGACGGGTTTTGCCTCAATCCATTTTGTGAAGTAGTCCATTGCCACTATTAGAAACTTAACCTTGCCTAGACCTTCTGAGAAGGGTCCGGCTATGTCAATTCCCTATTTATAGAATGGCCATGGAGATGTGATGGGAGTTAACTTCTGTTTCGGGTTCCTTGGCATGGGCTAGTCAACTTGGCAGTCTTGACATTCCCGTATCAGTTTTTTTACATATTTATGCATGGTTGGCCAGTAGTACCCTATTCGTATAGCTTTGGCTACCATAGACCTTGGCCTGGTAGGCATGCTGAAGGACCCTTCGTGGATTTCTCTCAAAATATAGTTCGCTTGCAATGGTCTGACACATCGTAGCCATGGCTCAAGAAAGGATTTCTTGTACAGAACTCCATTGATTACGGAGTACCGTCTTGATTTGAGCTGTACCACCCTTGCCTTCTTCTTTTTCGCAGGGAGTATTTCTTCCGTGATGTATTCATAAATTGGAGCCATCCAAGTATTTCCTTCTTCCTTCACGACTGTTAACACTTTTGCTTCATTTATGGATTTTTCTTTGAGTACTTCCACCAGAACCTGTTTGGTCAGGTGAGCAAAGCTAGTGGACACAATCTTACTTAGTGCGTCAGACTTCTTGTTTTCGCTCCTAGGCACTTGCTTGATTGAGAACTTCTTGAAACTGTTTGTAAGTGTTTTACCTTTTCTAGGTATTGGATCATGCCTGGTTCCTTGGCTATGTAGGACCCGTTGACTTGATTAGCCACTAGGCGGGAGTCTACATTTGTTTGAAGATTATTTTATCCCCATTTTCTCTGCAATTCTGAGTCCGGCTATCAAAGCCTCATACTCGGCTTCATTGTTAGTCACATCGAACTCGAATCTCAGAGCGTGAGTAAATTCTGTTCCTTCCGGGTTTGTAAGTATTAACCCGGCTCCAAAACCATCTATACAGGATGATTTGTCCGTAAAGAGTGTCCATGGTTCCGGAAGCTCTTCCTCAACTTTCATGGGTGCGGCTAGGGAGTCATCTTCTGGCTGCTCCACTATGAAGTCTACCAAAATTTGTCCTTTGATTGATACTCTTGGCCTATATTGTATGTCATATTCCCCTAGCTGTATGCTCTATTTCTGCAATCTTCCTGCAATTTATGGTTTTGTCAGCACATGCCTGATTGGCTGGTCCGTGATAACAACAATTGGATGTGCTTGGAAGTACCTTTTTAGTCGTTTGCTAGCGTGTACTAAAGCTAGTACTAATTTTTCCACTGGTGTGTAATTTATTTCTGGACCTTGTAAAACACGACTAACGAAATAGATTGGCATTTGCTTTGCCTCCCTTTCGATCATTAAGACTGCGCTCACGGCTTCTCTTGTCGCCACAAGGTACACAATAAGTTCTTCCTTTTCCATAGGTACGGTTAGCGTATGGAGTTCTGCTATTAGGTTTTTCATTTGCTTGAATGCGGCTTCTGCTATCGTAGTTCATTGAAAGTCACTTTTCTTTGTGCATTTCTTCAAGGTTTTAAAGAACGGTAGCGACTTTTTCGCTGACTTGGCCAGGAATCTGTTTAGGCTTGCTAGCTTTCCATTCAGCTTTTGCACATCTTTTAGACATTTTGGGGAAGGTAGGCTTAGAATGGATTCTACCTTATCCGGACATACTTTTATACCTTTGGTGTTTACCATGTATCCCAGGAACATGCCCTCTTCCACCCCAAAGGTGCATTTCTTAGGGTTTAGCTTCATGTTTATTTTCCTTAGGGTTTTGAATGTTTCTTCGATGTCCCTTATTATTTCTTGTTCCGTGCGGCTTTTGATTACCAGATCTTCTACGTATACCTCCAAGTTTCTGCCAATTTGTTTTCAGAATGCTTTGTCTACCAGACGTTGGTAAGTTGCTCCGGCGTTCTTCAAACCAAAAGGCATTTTTGAGTAGCAAAATATCCCCTGGCTGGTTATGAAAGCTGTTTTTTCTTCGTCCCCCTTTTCCATTTTAATTTTGTGGTATCCTTTGTACGCATCTAGGAAGCACTTGAAGGGGTATCCGCAGAGGGATTCCACCTTCCAATCTATCTCTCCGAGCAGATAACCATCCATAGGACATGCCTTGTTCAGGTCTTTGAAGTCTACACACATCCTTCAGTTGTCGTCATGCTTTTTTACCATTACCGGATTTGACAACCAACTATGATAATGAACTTCTTTCATGATGCCGGATTCCACAAGTCTTTCGACTTCCTCTTGTATTGCCTTGTTTCTTTTGGTGCTTGGCTTCTTTTCTTCTGTCTTACTGGGGGACATCCTTCGTGAACGTTAAGTCGGTGTTGCGTTACATGTCGCGGAACCCCTGTCATATCCGCTGGTTTCTAAGAGAATATGTCTAAGTCATGCCTAAGTAAGCCTCACAACTCCTTTCGCCCATCCTCTGTTAGAGTGGAACCTATTGCTATTGTTTGCTCTGGGTACTCTGGATGAATTGCCACTTTGATTCTTTCCTCCATGGCTTGGGTGCTGGCGAAAGGTTGTCCTTCCGGCCTTGAGACCATCGTGCATTCGAGTGGGATGAGCTTACTGCTTTGCAGTGTGACTATTCCTCCCGAGACTGGGAATTTTATCATTCCATGAGCTATTGACGGGACTGCCTTAATTTTCCTTACTCTTGTCCTCCTTATGATCCCATTGTACGAAGATGGTGATCTTACCACCACAAAATTCATCCATGAAGAAGTTGAATGTTATGTATCCATTATTTTCACCAATAGTGATATTTGTCCTACTTGCCGTATGATTTCTCCGCTAAAACCAATGAGGGGTGTGTGGCCGAAACCATTTGACTTTTTACTTCCGAACGGAGCCTGTTAAAGTAATATTCGTATAGTATTTCTAAAGTCGACCCTCCGTCAACATATATGCGATGTATGAAGTGACCTCCTATCTCTACCTTAATAATCATGGGGCCTTATGTTCCTTCCTCATTCCCTAGGGGTGGGAACGAGATTTCTAGGTCCGGGGAGAAGCTTTATGTAATCCTTTGTCTGGCCACTTTTTGCCAGGGTTGGACAATTAAAATTGCCAAAGCTTTATCCCTTCTGGACGCTTCTCCCTTATTTGTTGTCTTTGGTTGGTCTTTTTTGCTTCCTTGCTTTAGCTTCTTACTTACGTGCGACAACTTTCTAGCCTTAATTAATTCTTTGATTTGTCTTTTCTGATGCGTGCATTCATCAGTGTTATGTCCCACTTCCCTGTGGAATTCACAGAATTTGTTGTTGTTTCTTTTTTTTCTACTAGCGTTGACATTGGTGGTGGAGCTTTAAATTTGCCTTTACCCAAAGCCAAAATTTCCCTTAGAGATTTTGTAAGGAGTGTGAACTTGTCGCATCTTCGTTCTGACCTTTGCTGGTTCCTGAAGTCTCCCTTTTTGTCGAAATTTTTTTTCCGCCCAGTTTCCTGTTGCTTTCATGCCGGAATTATTTTCTTCCACGCTTGGTTGGAAGTCGCTACCTCCCCCCCCCCCCTGAGGAACGCTATGGTTTCCCTCATCATTTCATCCATTGATTTTAGGATGTTGTCGTATAGACGTTTAATCAGTTCGGGGTTAGTGATTCCATGTATGAACCCTGAGATCCTCATGCATTCTGAGGCTCCCTTGACATGCCTACTTTCAGACTTGAATCTTTGTACAAAATCCTCTGTAGATTCCCTTTCCCTTTGTTTGATATGATGAATCTCTATAGGATCTTTGATACACTTCTTTTGTTGGAGGAAGTTTGCTAGGAATGCCTTTTTAGATCATCGTAGCTATCCATGGATTCCGGGGGTAGATCATCGAACCCCTAGCGGATCCAGTAAGCATAGAGTTAAACATGTGGCACTATATTGGCATTGCCCAGCGTTTCACTTTTGCAGCCGCTTGGAAAATTTTCAAATGATCCTCTGGGTCTTCACTTTCGTCATATGTTTTAACGTTACTTGGCATCCGGGTATTTTTTAGGAAGTCGAAGTAGCGGATACGGGGTGTGAAGAAATCTGTTTCTTCGCATACCCATGGTTGGGATAGGTCATCTTCTTCAATGCTTGACTTTGGTTTTTTCGGCCTTAACTTCCAGTGCCCCCTCCACTATCTTCACTTTCTGAGTACGATTCTGCTCTCCTCAAAGATGTTCCTTCGTGGTAATTCTTTCTGGGAACGGATTCCGTTTTCCTTGAATGGGAGCTCTAGTAGCGGCTCTTCGTTTCTCCTTGGTTGTTCCGGTGTTGTTGGGGTCTGGAGTCATTTGAGTGTGCGGACACACATCTTCCTTTACCCCCCAGCCTGTTGAGTACGCCTCTTTCATTTCTTCCCAACCTTGTGAACACCGTTTCCTTTCAGAATTCCTATGTCTAGGGACCTTTCACGTCGTATCCTGGAGAAGATATTGGGAGTTGGTTTGGGGCTTTTGGCCAGCTATAGGAGCGTCTAGACCTTCGCCTTCTTCCGGGTTCCCCTATAAAATTCGGTGTTCTTGATCCAGAGTGTTGTGACACTTCTTGGATTTTTGAGTTTCTTCGTGAACAACCTTCAAAGTTAAGACGGGCTTTCACTTCTTTCTGCTTATCCTGCTACGCTTTTTCTTTGTGAACCTTTTCAGCTATGGGTGGAAACAACTGATGATAATGCTTGTCGCAATACTCTCGAAGGGCTGCGTCGGACGCGAGCCTATTCGAGTTTTCTAGGGTTTGCTCATTTCCTTTCCCCACTGTGTTTTGCACAGAGGACATGGGAATGGGCTCTGCCTGTGTGCTCATGGTGAGTATTTTGATCTTGTACTAAACGGGATATGAAATGGGCTTAGATCACTTGTTGGGCTAAACCTCTAAGCTATCTTCGGATTAGATCTTGTACTAAACAAAGTGGTTTTGATGATTTCTTGCACAAAAAAGGTAAATCGTTAGCCTTACCGTGGGGACGGACCCCACGATTAGACTCCGAAGTGGGAGTGAGAAAACATGTTTTCAGAGGTATGTGTGTGTATTGGGAAAAGCGAGAAAATCATACCATTTGGGGTGTCAGAGGATTCTTCTTATAGGCGAGTCTAGTATTAGGCTTTCCTAGTATTTCGCCTATTATCGTAGTGGCCAGAGTGGGACCCTTGTCGGGCAAGGGTCCGCGGTTATCGTGACTGCGGACGCATATTATCTTCTGCGGATGTCAAATAATCAGCTAATGGCTTGCGGAAGCGGTCCATGACCGATCCGTGTCCGTCTTGTTATATATGGGTCGTGGCCAGTGTGACTCTGGGCTTAGTTCTGGTCCGTTATGCTCGTTATCTATTTGTTTGGGCCAAGACCCTAATGTGACAGTACGGCCCAGGCCCAAGGGCCTGCTATACCTATCATACCTCATCGATATGCATCAAATATGAGATGCCATTCTTTTTTTTAGGAGGAAAACATTCATTGTAAAATAATGTTTATCTTTGCCTTGTAGATAAGGAAGACCCAAAACTTTGAAACCATCATATTGGCTTACTAACTGTTTTTTCTTGGTGGTGGCGTTTCAACTTTGCTCCCATCGTGTAGGTGGAACTTGTAGTCTTTTGTGTCTAATATGTCAAACTTACCGTCCTGATGACGTATAATAGGTTTACCAGGCCTCTAGGCCTAAACTATATTTTCATAATGGGCTCCAAGCCCAACGAAAGCAAACTAAAATATGATGGGCAAAGATTAAGCCTAGTCCCATGCTGGCACGGCCCGGAAGAGTTAAGCCGGACGTGACAGACCTTCTACTGACTAAGAAACATCCGCGGAAGGGAACCTACATTCGTAAAAACACGATTACTGCGGACCCTTGCCAGACATGGGGCCCACTTCGGCCCACTAACAGATATGAGCGAAATATTAGAAAAACCTAGTATTGGGCTCACCTATAAAAAGGGGTGTTCTGACACCCTACGATGGATGATTTTCTGACCACATTTCATACACACATACTCTGACATTCTATGACAAATATGTTTACTTACTCTTACGCCGGAGTCTAATCGTGGGGTCCGTCCCCATGATAAGACTAACAGTTTACCTTTCGTTGTGCAGGGAATCATCTCATTACTTGATTTAGTACAAGATCTCATCCTTGGGCCTGGTCCAACCACTCCCCGGATCCATCTACTTAACCCATTACGTATTTTGTACTAACAAGTTGGCGCCATCCGTGGGACCAGAATACAACTGCGTTCTACAAAAATACTCACCATGAGCAATCATGAACGAACCATTCCTAGTCAACCCACGTCAGCTGTGCGGACCACGGTTGGGAGAGGAAAGGAGCCAGCTACGCAAGATTGGGGTGGGCCCGCGTCCGACACAGCCCTCCGAGAATATTGTGACAAAAATTACAATCAACTGCTGCCAATCATGGCCGAGAAGTTTAACCAGGAGAAAGAAAAAAGTGAAAAGCTAAAGGAACTAAAATCCCGGCTTAACTTCGAAGGATGTTCTGGAGCATCACGGTACTCCAAGTCTAAAACGATTGACACTAAGGAACATGAAAAAAGACACAGATCTAGGCACTTCCGTAGCCCAAGAACTAGTGTATTCTCAAGAATAAGACGTGAGCGGTCAAGATCACCAAGGCAGAGGTCAAAAGAAGGAGGCGTGTTTAAAAGGCTAGGAAGTAGGGGGAAGAGTGTGTCCGCATGCTCAGACAGCTACAGCTGGAACTCTCATTCAAAATATACAGAAGCTCTCTCAGAAAGTGAGGGTAGCGATGGCGGACACTAGAAGTCAAGATCAAAGAAGAAGAAATCGTATAGGGAAGAGGATGACTTGTCCCAGCTATGGGTATGTGAGGAAGTAGATCCTTTTACACCAAGAATCTGTTACTTCAACTTCCCAAAAACAAGGATGCCCAGCCATATCAAGACATATGACTGAAGCGAAGATCCAGAGGATCATTTGAAAATCTTCCAGGCAGCAGCTAAAACAGAACGATGGGTCATGCCAACATGGTGCCACATGTTTAACTCTACGCTGACGGGAAACGTGAGAGTATGGTTTGATGACCTTCCACCTGAATTAATAGATAGTTATGATGATTTGAAGAAAGCATATTTGGAAAATTATCTCCAACAGAAGAAATGTATTAAAGATCCCATTGAAATCCATAACATCAAACAGCGAGAGGGAGAGTCTACGGAAGAATTTGTGAAAAGATATAAAATGGAAAGCAGGGATGTCAAGGGGGCTCCAGAATGCATGAGAATCTCCAGATTCTTGCATGAAATTACAAACCCTGAGCTCATCAAGCGTCTCCATGACAAAATCCCAAAAACAGTTGATGAAATAATGAGAGTTACCACATATTTCCTCAGGGGAGAGGTGGCAGCCTCAAATCACGAACGGAAGAAAACGTTTCCACCATGGAAACAGCATGAAGGCAGCCAAAAGCAAAATTTCAAAAAATGAGGTTTCCGGAACCAACAAAGTTCGGAAAGGAAGCATGATCGGTTTTCCTTACTCACAAAAACCCCCAAAGAAATTTTCGCTTTAGACAAAGGAAAATTCAAAGCTCTGCCACCGATGACAACCCCGGTTGAGAAACGGAACCATGCAAAATTCTACGAGTTTCATGGTAAAGTAGGGCATAACACAGACGAATGTATGCACTTGAAGAAGCATATTGAGGAAATACTAAAAGCAAGAAAGCTGCCACATTTGATTAAAGAACTAAAACAAAACAACGGAAAGGAACAACCTAAGGTGGCAAAGAAAGGAGAAACTTCCGGGAAGGATAAAGCGTTAGCTATCCTAATGATCCAACCCTAGGAAAGGGTGGCTAGACAAAGGATTACACAGAGTTTCTCTCCTAATCCAGAAGTCTTTTTTCCACCCCTGGGGGAAGATGAAGGAATGGAAGGCCCGATGATCATAGAGGCGGAAATAGGAGGCCACTGTGTACACCGTATATATATGGACGGCGGATCAGGCAATGAAAAATTATATGAGCACTGCCTCAACCCCTTTGATTGGATTCAGTGGTGAAATAATATGGCCAATAGGGCAAATACAATTATTGGTTAAGATTGGAGATGAATAACACTCTGCTTCGGCCTGGATGAATTTTATGGTTGTAAGATCATCGTCTCTATACAATGGAATTATTGGAAGACCACGAGTCAGAAAATTGCAAGCAGTTCCGTCAATAGCTCACGGAATGCTAAAGATCCCGGTGGAAGGA
>BQNB010131406.1:0-18787 GCA_026074375.1 Tanacetum coccineum
GAGTTTAAGGTTGTAGAGCCGTTGTTAGACTACCTGATCCGAAAAGGAAAACTTTGGATAAAAAGGGTATTGATTGCATCTTTGTTGGATATGCTGAACATTCCAAGGCATATAGGTTTTATGTTATCGAACCTAATAAATCTGTTTCTATTAACTCTATTATAGAATCAAGAGATGCAATATTTGATGAGAATCATTTTTCTTCAATACCCTTTCGAGATTCCTGAACCAAAGGACATTATACCAAACTTGGAAGAATCTCAAAGGGATGATCATTATGATGATGTACCAAGTGAGATTCCTGAACCTCGAAAGGGTAAAAGAGTTCGGAAAGCTAAATCATATGGTTATGATTTTCAACTATACATAGTTAAGGGATCGAGAGATCAAGTTGGATCACAATACTCATATTGCTATAGTATTGAGGAAGATCCTAGAACCTATAATGAAGTTATGCAATCTCGGGATGCTGCTTTCTGGAAAGAAGTAATAGATGATGAGATTGGTTCAATTATGGAAAATAATACATGGATTTTATCTGATTTACCTCCTGGTTGCAAACCTTTAGGTTGAAAATGGATCTTCAAAGGAAGATGAAAGTCGATGGAACAATTGACAAGTTTAAAGCTCGATTGGTAATCCTAGGCTTTAGACAAAAGGAAGGAATCGATTATTTCGATACCTATGCACCAGTTGCTCGTATTACTACTATTAGATTGTTGTTAGCTCTAGCAGCTATTTACAATCTAGTGATCTATCAAATGGATGTCAAAATAGCATTTTGAATGGTGATTTGGATGAAGAGGTGTATATGAAGCAACCAGAAGGATTTGTTATGCCGGGTAATGAGCATAAGGTGTGTAAGTTGTTAAGTCATTGTATGGGCTAAATTAAGCACCTAAGCAGTGACATCAAAAGTTTGATGAGGTTGTGTTGTCAAGTGGTTTTCCCTTAAACCAATCTGACAAGTGTGTATATAGCAAATTTAATGGCTCCGGTAAAGGTGTTATAATTTGCTTATATGTTGATGACATGTTGATTTTCGGAACTAACCAAAATCAAGTTGATAAAACTAAGAAGTTTTGGTTTTTTACGCCGTAACAGTGGAAAAGGTTTTTAGGGGATTACGCCGTAATGCCTGTTGGTTATGCCGTAAACCCATGTCAGTTAGTTTGGTAATTCAGTTTTAACTAACTTTAACCACCCAATGATCATTATAAACTGTCATCAAAATTCTCAATGAAAGATATGGGAGAAGCGGATGTTATTCTTGGTATAAAGATTAAACGTGAAAATAAAGGGATTGTTATAACACAATCACATTATATTGAGAAAAATACTCAAGAAGTTTAATCGTGAAGATTGTTTTCTGGTGAATACTCCCATGGATCCGGTAGAAAAACTTAAGCCGAATACAGGGAAACATGTGAAACAGTTTGAATACTCAAGAGTTATTGGCTGCTTGATGTATGCTATGACAAGTACTAGACCTGATATTGCTTATATTGTTGGTAGATTAAGTAGGTTTACTAGTAATCCTAGTAGACAGCATTGGAAAGCAATAACAAGGGTGTTTAAGCACTTGAAGGTACTAAGGGTTATGGTTTATTATATGTTGGGTATCCTTCGGTGTTAGAAGGTTATACGGATGCTAGCTGGATAAATCATGTTGAAGATTCATCTTCTACTAGTGGATGGGTATTCTTGCTTGGGGAGGTGCCATTTCATGGGCTTCTAAGAATCAAACATGTATCACTGGTTCAACTATGGAATCTGAGTTTATGGCATTGACTGCTGCTGGTAAAGAAGCAGAATGGCTAAGAAACTTGATACATGAGATTCCAATATGGCTGAAACCAATAGTACCAATAACTATCTGATGTGATAGTGCTCCCACGATGGCTATGGCATATAGTGAGGTGTATAATGGGAAGTCTAGACACTTAAGTGTTTGGCATAGTATGATTAGGAAATTAATCCTGAAAGGGTGATCTCTATTGAGATTGTAAAGTTGCAACGTAATTTAGCTAACTACTTGATGAAGAGTTAAGCTAGGGACTTAGTGATTAAGTCAAGGTTAGGGATGAGTTTAAAGTCCATCTAAATCTACTATCTATGAGATACCCAATTCCCTTCTAATACAACGTTAGAAGCTGAATTCAATGTGTAAAGCTCATAGCTAGAGATTGGAACACATGTATTCATCCCAAGTATGTGTTCAGACCTGCAAGTGATGTTAGGTTGAAGTTTAACTTCTTAATGGTTCTTTTGAAAAAGTGCAAGCAGGGCATGACTAAAAGGGACCACCTATGTGAACATGAAGTTTAGCCGCTTCAAGAAGCTAAGACTTGGCTTCTTATATGTTCATTAATGGATTGGGACACATGGCTTGTAAAGTGTCAAGTAAATGAACCTTAGAGTGTTGTAGAAACGAATGTGTATAGTATCTTCAGGTATTCAAATGGATTCACGGGTTCAATCGTTACGACACCCCGATTTTCGAATATTTGGAATGTGTATTATACTAAGATGAAAATTCAATCGCAAGACATTTCCATTTATGCATTTGTTTGTTTCGTTATGTTTGTTTTAACATAATAGCATATATCTTTATATATGTTTTAGTAAATCAAAGATTACACTAAAATGGGGGGGATTTGTTGGTGATTTTTGTCACACCCCGCCAAGGCGGAAACACGAGGCGTAACTTCATGGATATTATCACAACACAATGGTGTCAACAATAGAGAATCACTAAATGCAATACAAAATATAAATGACACGATATGTCGTGACAACACCGAAAACAAAATAATCTTGCATTAATGAAAAGAGGTCTCATCAATACAAAGACTTAACATTGTTTCACAAACCTATGAAAACAAACGCAGTTCAATTAAACAAATATAAAACGACAAATCCGGAGATAAGCTCCATATGCAGTCCTATGGTCTTTCTCTAGCCACTTTTAGCTTCAACATTTTCAACACGCTCACCTAAAAATGATGCTTAAAAACGTCAACACAACGGTTGGTGAGAGACATAGGTTTACGACACACAATCAAACTTTAAGTAAATTACTGTGATTAAGAAAACAAAACAAAACATGGCAGCAGGACAGTTAAGCTAACTATTATATAGGCTAACATGCATACATGCAAAACAACCACAACTAGGACGGAACGTGTCCCCCGATCCAAAATCTCAAAATCATGGGTAAGACCATTACCCGAAACCAAAATTCCACAATCCTGGGTAAGACCATTACCCGAAACCAAAATTTCACAATCATGGGTAAGACCATTACCCGAAACCAAAATTCCACAATCCTGGGTAAGACCATTACCCGAAACCAAAACATCGTTAGGAACGTTAACCACGATCCCAATCACACAACATTTAGCACATAACATATAATAGTTACATAAAAGTCCATGCATAACCTAAACCACATAATCACAGCAATTAAAAACATTTCAAAACACATTTTGCATTATTTCCATCCTAAGAAAACATAGTAAAAATGGGACTATGAAATTCACCTGATGCTCAGCTACTTGATAAACTCTTGCACAAAATCTAAACACAACAAAAACACAAGTTACACTCGGTTAGGCTAAATGCCCAAGCAAATGTAACAATCATATGATGGACTTCTAAACCATACCATATGTTTATAATCCTTTAGATACTACTCCCATAACATTTTCATACCCTATACGACCTTATTCTTTAACTTCCAATTTCACAGTTTTCGACTAAATTTTGTAGTCACTTTATGACCACAAATAAAATACTAAAACACCTAAATAGTACTTCATATTGGATCCCCTATATCCCTAATGGGTTGAAATCATTCTTGATTTTTTAGAAAAAACAATACTAAGTGTAACTATTTTCTAAAAATTCAACATCACAAGTTACTCAATTTCGGATCTGATTGCACACTAAAAAGTATGGCCCTAATTACCCTACTTAGACATACAATCAGAAGCTATACTTTTGGGGTTTCTTTATATACATATTGAACTTAATCTCTGTCAATTGGATAACCCTAATTCCACTTTTAAGCTAGGGTTTTACCCTCCCAAACATGACCTAATTCTGTCCCGTATTTACTGTTTTGACAACTTTTCTTGTAACTAACTTTTAATTAACTTCCCGAACTCAAAATCGTTCAAGGCCAGACTTTTTGAAAAATAGATTCTCTGAAATTATTCTTAGCCTCAAGAAACACCTCAATACTCGTTACCATCATTGAGATATCAACCGAACAACATGACTTAAAATTCTGCTCATAACAAAACCCTAAACTAACGCGATCTAACCCTAACCGAAAGCATCAACGCACAACTAACCTATCCCCAATCAACCCTAATTAATCTAACATCTTTTAATTATATGATTTATATAACCCTAACTCCATCATTAAATTGGTACATATATTTTTAAAGAAAAATTAAATTAAAGAACGATTAAGAAAACATACCTAAAACCTTTGATTTTTTGAACACAAATCACCACTTGATTCTTAAAGTTATCTAAACATTCTCGTGAAGTACGTTCAGCAATTTGAAAATACTCATCAAATGCATCAGGTGCAGTGCCGTACGCCAGTTGGCGTATGGCGGATGTGCACTTCATAATATGATCAATACTTAAACGACCGATCGCATCGTAACGTTGTGCAAAATAAGTAAAGTACTCGGGAATAGGCTCAACATCATAACTTAAAATTTTGTTCACTATTTTATTAAAAAGTGTAGAGCTCATACGATAACTTCGCCTAAAATTTTCTTCCGGATATTTAGGTTCAAATTCTTCGTCGCCAAAATAGTCGTCCATTAACCGTTGTTCCGCAGTTTCTCGTTCACAGGGTATGTATGTCATCCTCCTCTTTGGTCCCGAGCTTGAACCCCCGGCCTCTTGCTCACACAAAGTTACATAATGTTCATACGCCTGATAATCCCGCATATATCGATCATAGTCACTTTGAAAATAAATATCACGGTTAAGATTTACAAAGAATCAAAATCAAAGATTACAAAAAATATGAGTAGGCTTCATAATCAAATGTTTACATACATAAATTTGATAAACAAAAAAAAGAATCACATATAAGATTAACAATAAGCCCATAGATGAAAATTAAAAAAAACCGTATGAACCATCTTCAAAGTTGGAACCCACATTCAAATTGAAAACATACTTTTATAAATTAGGAATAATTAATGATTTCCCCAGTTATGATTCCATAATGTTTGAAAAGTCAACCTGCCAGTTGACGTGGCTTTACACATGGATCTTGAAATGGTGCATTTAATTGAAATTAATTATAGCAGTAATTTTACACATTCCGTTTTAAAATGTTGAAACCAAAATTTAATTTAGAATTAGTCAAACAAATCTTAAATGAGAGGGTAAATTGGTAAACCAGCTATGCTACATGGATTAAATGACATGGCATTTATGCCTAGGTGGCTTAAAATGACATGGCATTTGTGATGTCATTTGTGACATAAGCAAGATTTCAAAAAAACATTTGTTTATTATATAATATATATATATATATATAGGGGCGCGTTCAAGTGAGAAGGCTAATTTTTGTGAGAAGGAAAGAAGGAATCCTAACCCTCCATTTAACCCTCCTTTTTTTAAATCTAACGGCTTAGATTAAATTACAATTTACACTAATTTACTAAACAAGGGTACTTTTGTAATTTAAACTAATATATAAAGAAAAACACACACATTGCACACACCTTACGTAAAAACAAATATTATCCTCTCAATACACTTATCAAAACCACCATTACACAGCCATCATAACCTCCACTACATCGATCAGAACCACCACTACACTGCCGTCACAATCACCACTAAACCGCCATCATAACCATCATTGCACCGCCATCAAAACCATCACTGCACCGCCATCATAACCACCACTGCACCGCCCGATTACCGCAATTCAAACCATCACCGTTCAAACCACCACTACACCACCGAATAGAAACACCACTACAACAAGCAACTATAACAGAAACCGCCATTGGATGACCAATCATCGCCGTCACCATATCAACACCTTTATGTCACTAATTTGGAGGTTATTAGGTTAAAATTGGCTCATCAAAAGGTTAAAGTCTTACACTTTCATCATTCACATATTTCTAATCGGTATTCAGTTTGACGATTGCTTGTGATATTTGTTCATTTAATACTTTTATCACTATTATTGTGGCAAATTGATTCAATTTTATAATGCATATCAAATGTTTGTTGAAATGCCTGAACCAATATTGCGCTGTGAACTTTATTTGCTGAGTCATTATTTTAGTAGTCTTGATAGTACTTACGGTTATGTTTTCTTAATTACAGATTTAGTTTTCACTCGACAAAGGTATAGGCGAACGACTTCAATATGCACATTTACAACTACTAGTATTATAAGATATGTGAACATCTTCACATGTGAAAATATACGTCTTGTAGCTTTTTAAGATGTGTGAACAACTTCGTCACATGTGAAAATATACGCCACGTAGCTTTTTAAGATGTGTGAAAAACCTCTTCACATGTGAAAATATACATCTTTTTAAGATGTGTGAAATACCTCTTCACATGTGAAAATATACGTCTTGTAGCTTTTTAAGATTTGTGAACAACTTCATCACATGTGAAAATATACGCCACATAGCTTTTTAAGAAGTGTGAAAAACCTCTTCACATGTGAAAATATACGTCTTGTAGCTTTTTAAGATGTGTGAAAAACCTCTTCACATGTGAAAATATACGTCTTGTAGCTTTTTAAGTTGTTTGAAAAACTTCGTCACATGCGAAAATATATGTCTAGTAGTTCTAGTTGCACTTCCTCTTTTTATCATCTATGTAACATTAAGATCAGTTGCCATTTTTTTGAAGGAATTTCGTTTTTGAGTCAAAGGCCTGGAGTTTTAAGCATCAACATTATGACTTTTGTTAAATCAAATGTATTAACAGATGCTAAATAGGGGGAATTGGGTTTTGCCTCTCTTGGTGTCATTTGAATCAATTTTGACTCATTATCCAACTCGTCCTACATGCCTTTTGTATATTACCTCCATTCATAATTTGTGTTCCATAGAGGAACTATACGAGGTAATGTTAAACAACATCATGCCGTAAATTTATGTAAATGTAAAGTACCAGACTTTTTGTAAGCATGTTCCTTGATGTCGATTATCCTAAATTTTTTACATGTCCTGATGAAAGCTGATAGCACTGCAATTTTGCGCAATGCAAAAATTGACTATTCAAGGGATCAATGAGGCTTGCTTTGGACAAGTAGGGTTGTGTTGAGGTTATAGAACACTTTCATCATTAAAGAATACAGCAATTTGTCAGTAGCTGAATATGTGCTTGTCAATGTCGTGGAAAAGTGACAGAAAGGAATGCTGATCTTGCATGCTATTATGATGCCATAAGAATTGAATCACGCAAAAAATCTGGATAGAGTTTTGTTGGTTTCTTGAGATTGTGCGATTTCTTCATATTGCGCTGTTATTATTTTTATGGCTCATAATTTTAACACATGATGGAAAAAAGCAACTTAGGTGGAGAATCTGGAGTACTAATGGAAAATTCTAATGATAATGACCGGAAGTGCGTAAGTATGATAAGCAGAGGAAAGAATAGGAGACAGTTGGAAGATTGCCTGAACGAGCAGATTCAATGAATGGTTGGGGTTTAGCATTTGGGGTTGTGGTGGTCGTATAATCGATATTGGTGGGCCGAGAACTAGTGGGGCTGGGTTTATTGTAGTGAATTCATGGTTCCTAAGAGACATGCCGAAAACTATTTTTTATATCATCGTTATGATTTTGTTTTTGAAATGTACCTAACCTCAACTATGAAACACGGGTGGATGTTATATATTCAATGATGATTAATAGCTTGCTTTATCAAGTTGTAAAGAAGATCATTGAATATATAACATCGACTATGAAACACAGGTCGATTTTGTTTTTGAAATGTACCTAACCTCAACTATGAAACAAAATCGACCGTGTTTCAGCTTGATCTTGGTCGATTTTGTTATATATTCAATGATCTTCTTTACAGCTTGATAAAGCAAGCTAACATCGGCCCGTGTTTCATAGTTGAGGTTAGGTACATCTAGTGTGATTAATTGCTTGCTTTATCAGCTTGATCTCGGTTCAACACATCATTTATGGTTAATATTAGCTCTAGAATACTGTTTTGCATAAGCTCTTTCTGGTCTATTCTAAAAGAAAGCAAAATTGTAATTATAACTTATTCTGAACTGTGTAAGCTTATTGTGATTAATTATCGTCTGATAACACAAGATGAAATCATACTTCTATATGGTTAAAGTATGTGCTAAGCGTGTTTTCTTCAATTACAACAGATGAAGTTTCACGGACTCCTAAACAAGTAGACATGTGCATGCCACACAAAGTGTTCTAACAAATTTCCATTCCAACCAACTGCTCTTCATCCTGTGATTGCTATGCTAACTGCTTCATGATTATCTTTCTTATCATATGTACTATCAGCAACAACATATTATGAATATTGTATATTTTTAGTTGTAGCATTATCTGCAAATTTAGTTAGATACCTTAGACATATATACATGAACTCCTGAAAAATATTATTCTTTTTAGTATTGTGTATACGTTTCCATTAAAAGGCTTTGAGCCATTTAAATCCATCATACTTAGTTTTTGAAGAAGGCACAAGTCAAAATATATGGAAATGCATTTGTGCTAGCGATAGACACCCAGAAGTGGCCGCAAACCATGATACCAAATGTTTTGTTAATCTGCAACTGCAATTCTGGTATATTATCCCAAAGTAAAATTACTAACAAACTTTGTTTGTTTGTTGATCGATGGCATAAGATTTGCTAAAAAAAGTCTGTTATTTTTAGAATATTATAAATTAGAAAATTTACCTCACCGTTCATAAAAATTCTAATACATGCCTATGTTTCAACTTTCAATGTATGTTCAAAGGATCTTTGAGTAACACAGAGTCTTCAAAGACAAAGAAACAATTTTATCCTTTTGTTATGCATGGTGGTTACAACCCTTGCAATGTTTTCTTCAGTAATGTGCTATGTGTATGGAAAGTGTAACTTCCCTAAGCAACTGCCTCTATCCTCATCTGATAAAGACACAAGTTACAACATTATGTCCAACTTAATGAGCTATAGATCAACTTCATTCCATGAATCTACGATACATATTCATACTCCCTCTAACCCTATCACATCACAGGTAGCTCTAAATATTGTACGACTTTTTTTCATATACAGAACTCGTTTTTGTTTCGTTAGTTTAATATGCAATCCTGTTTTTGACCTTTATACACGGTGTCTATTCAAGGCTTTGTCTATATTTAGAAAACAAACAAGAACCGTTCAAGGAACAATCACAAGCTTCTCATATGCTGAACCGGAAACTGCAACCAATAAGGTCTCTGACTCTAATTTAATTGGTGTTGGGGTAAGAAACCACATGTATTATGGCCAACTGAGAGATGGTAAACTTGTTGTGGTTAAACGCCTCAAAGCCCAAGGAGGCCCAGATGCTGAAGTCACTTTTCTGACAGAAGTAATACTTACTACACCAATCACTGTTAACCGACTCTAGTTTCACTAGACCTGTATGCACTATCCGTCTGCTCTGTAAAGTAGTATTTAATAGTTTTTACTGTTTCATACGCTATCTCCATATCTATTATTGCATCCTAGTTGACGTGTCACCAATTGTTTTTCCAGGTCTTTATGTGTTGTCATCTGAACCTGTGAAGATGCCATGGTTCGATTCCATATATGCTGATATTGGTGATGAACAGTCCTTGTCTCAGTCTCTGTCTATTGTTTTGGTCATCTGAAACAAACTAGCGTAAGTTGTAAACATTGATGAAGTTAGTGTGACATTTTATAATCTAGACTGTTTCTGCATCTCTCGTTGCACCGTGATCAATACACTTCACAAGATTTTCAAAGTTTCTATGGTCTGTTGAAAAGTGCTAGTAAAGTTTTCATAGCCCAAAAGCTTAGATCTATAGGAACTATTCCAAAATTGTGTTTTATAATGCTTTTTACTTTCTTTATTCATATAACATATGTTGGCAATGGTTTCCAATAGGTAGAAGTTAAATCTGAAAGTGCTTTTTTCTGTATCTATTTCAGGACATACTGTCGCAATCAACAAGCCAGTCCTTAGTGTATTAAGCGTAGACTATGGTTCCCGAATCTATTTGGTTAGTATTCATTTTTCACATACATACTTCGAATATTTGTTGGAAGTTGTTCTAGAATGATTTTAGAGGTGGTGATATGGTGGGGATGGGAAACGGGTCAAAATGAGTTGATTTTGAAATGAGTCATTTTTTAGTAAGGCTTGAAATCGGCCCTTATGGGCTGAGTTTACCAAGTCGAGCAAGCACTTTTGTCCACTTACAATAAGGATATTATTACATTTAATATATAAAATCTACGAGGACATGCAGTTTAAGATGTATGCAATAATGATTGACTTAGGGTTTCTTCTGTCACACCCCGCCAAGGCGGAAACGCGAGACGTAACATCATGGATATCATCACAACACAATGGTGTCTATATAGAGAGAACTAAAATGCAATAAATAAACAAAACATACACACAAAGTGTCATGAAAATATCCAAAACAACATGACAAAACAAAAGGCGTCTTATATTGATAAAACGGGGGTTCTCGCCAATATCAAGACATGCAACATCCAAAACAACCTAAACAATTCAATCCAAGTCATCCAATCAATGCAAAACATAAAACTAGGAGATTAAACTCCACATGCAGCCTAAAGTCTCTCTAGCCACTTCTCACATTCCTATGATCTTCCTTATGCTCACCTGAAAATGATGCTTAAAAACGTCAACATAAAGTTGGTGAGAGTCATAGGTTTAAGACACGCAAATCAAACCTTTTAATCCAATTACTGTGATTATCAAAACATTATAGGACAATTATGCACTATATGAACTTATGCTAACACGCAAATCCACATACTGGGTAGGCATACCCATCCGATCCCAATCAAACGTTCATATCATGATATTAACACCATGAGGTAGGCGTACCTCTCCGATCCCTCCAACACACTTGACATGCCAATATGAAACATGCAAGTTAACCACATACAATTGAGTAGGCGTACTCATCCGATCCCAATCAAACACACTTGACATGCCAATATGAAACATGCAAGTTAACCAAATTCGACATGCAACACTAAGCCATATATTAGTCACATATTGTCCATACTCAAGCAAAACATATAATCACAGCAATAGAAACATTTCCAAAACTTCTTTGCATCATTTCCATCCCAATGTAAAACATTAAAAAGTGGGACTATGAAACTCACCTGATGCTAAGCTTCCAAAAGAATCCAACCGAAACTTCACAAACACTTCACGGATAATCAAAACAATTAAACACACAATAAGCTACCATCAATTAGGCATTCAACCCAATATGATGTAACCTCAACTATGATGGATATCTAAACTATCTACCATAGTTATATACTTGATTCAACCTTTTTACAATTCCTACATATGTCATTTGCACTTCAAAGCTACACTTTACATTTTCTGGTTTTGAGCAGAATTTTATACTCACTTACGCGTCCTAAACGTACCACTTAAACACTTTTATAATTCAAACCAAAATTCACCATGCTACATATATGTCCCATGAACCTCTCATAGCTCTCCTAAAGCCATTACCCATTTACAAATACCCTTTAGAAATTCATTAATCCAAAGTGTCCAAAATTCGTCGAAAATATGACCTTCCAAAAGCATGACACTAGATGACCACTTTAGACCTCATTATATAGTTAGAAAAAATTCAGGGGTCACACACAATATATGAACTAACTTCCACGTAAATTTTAGCCTCTAACTAGATGTCTAAGTATTTTTAGAAAAATCAAAACCAAAACTCAAATTCGTCACAGTTTTACACACTGATTTTGTAAAGACCTTTTGCCCCACTTCCCGGCCATAAAAACTCACGAAACCAACTTTGCTGGAAAGTATACTCTCTGAGGTTATCTCCAGTATGTTGTAAATTGTTTATTTGATCTTTTATGAATGAGTTATGACCTCTACAATACTGACCAAAATTCTACAGTAAATTAAAACGACTATATCTAAAGATCAAGCTCTAACCGACTAACCCAATCATGTAATTAATCAAACGAATGATCAAACATGATCTATACATCATAAACTTTCAGAAACATAAAAACCCTAATTTAAAACCCTAATCCATCATGTTTAGATTACTAGAATTGAAAATAATAACTAAAATTTACAAGGGATTGGAAAAATACCTTAGCAAAGAACCCTAACTTTTTTCTCTCTTTTTTTTTCTCTGATCGGTCGACTGAAACAAGGGGTGTGGGTTTGGGTTTTATTTTTTGTATTTATAGGCTACATGGAATATCCTAGATAATTACCAAATTGTAATTTGTTTCCAAATCAAACTCTTTTTTTCCCTTGTTTTTCTATAACCGGCCGTACATGGCCTTTTTCTTTTTTATTTTTTTTTTTTTCTTTTATTTATTAATTACATAATTACTTGTATTTCCTTAAATTTTTATAAAAAACCTTAACTAATTTGACTATACCTTTTTGCATAAACGAAATTCTCTAGTCTTTTAAAAATAACTTTTAACTTTTCATTTTCAATCTAACTTTCCTAAAATAGAAATTTTACATTTTTCTTAACCTACCACTTAAAATCTAACCCTATCTTAAATTACTAACACAAAAATACGTATACGTAACAGTACTTACACATTTAACACGGAAACGCTCAAATCTCAATAATCATTTCCTTGTCACTCAAAAGTGAACGAAATGAACTCTACAAATTTCACCATTATTCCAATCTCATTGAGATGATCACACTCAATAGATTTATTACCAATACCTCACATAAACCACATAACTCATATAAACACACGAAATCACATACTCACATATTGCAACAGACACATAAGTCAACACTAACGGTTTGACTAACCTGCTCATATCATGGTTGTCACATCTTCTAACCTGTTTGGCCCATTTGACATGTTCCCCCTTCTGATTTTATCTTGTTCGTGGGATCAAATAGCAGTTCCATTTTTTATGGGCTAAAAACGCTTACAACTTCTTTACCAAAAAAAACGCTTACATCTCCGACACGACAAGTTTTGCCAAGCGTGTGTACAAAGCCGCATTGCTAACCAGCATCTTATTCTAATGTATGCAAGGTTTCTTCAAGTTGGATTACACAAATATAATGTTTCACACTATTAGTGTGACACTAGTGTTAGTACTGAGTTTTAAATTCCATAGATGTTAGGATTTTAAACTTTGTTAGATACTAGTTGGTGAAATATATGCATGGCATGTAAGTAATTACATCAATTGAGCCAAAGGACAAGACGCTTGTGTAGTGGATTAGCAGTTGCAGCTTCGGTTAACCAGTAAAAAAGTGTGCGGCCATGTTTCTTGTGAACGGTCACATAGCCGGAAAACTGGGAAAAGTTCACCTGTGGCTGCCCTGGCAACTCCGTGATTTGATCCTTTTCTTGCTCTTTGGTTAGTGAAATCGTGTTGATGATTAAGGATGTGAGAACCAAATGCACTGTGATCAACAAAACCAGCAAAGAAATTATACTTTTTTGTGAATATATATCCATCAAGTATTCTGGATATCGGTTCTATGCTTGACTCAGAATTAGGACGATTGCTTTCTTTTATGTCTTTAGAGTTAACTTGTTCTTTATTCCAAAACACTTGTAGAAGCATGCAGTTATCTCAAGAGTAGGATTTTGAGTTTTTGACAGATTTGCCTATACCTGGGCTAATGGTGCAATTGGCCACATGTTACAGGTTGAAAACAGCAAGATGAGTATACTTTACTTCATTCTTAATTGATGCTACTTGATTATTTTTGATGTATAACACTAAATGTCTGCAAATTATGTACTCAACCGAATGAATATGTATAAACATAAATTTTGTTTATATTTTTTTAAAATAAAGATATGCATGAGTTATTAGATGTTTATACATATTCATATCGGTTTTGAATAAAGAAAAGATATAACACCTTAAATGAACAACTTTGAGTACTCCCCCCCATGAACTTTTCCCCCCCCCCCCCCCCCCCACCCCCCACCCCCCGGCCCCCCCCTCAACGCCACCCCCCACAAACCCACCCCCCCTAAACAAATTCTTAGTCTCCGCTGCCTATATAGAGAGATATAGAGTAAAAGTGCTCCTCTCACCTCACCCACCCTCAAATGCTCGCTCACTGTAGCTACACGGACATGTAGCTACATTATCCTTTTTCTCCATAAAAAGTTTAAATCGGCAGAAAAACTCTGATTCGTGTTCTACTGTTCTAATATAGTTTGCTTTGACATATAGCACGTGTTTGGTAAAACTAGGCAGCCGAAGCTTGAGCTTAGTACTAAGTGTTGGGAGCTTGTGTATGTGGAAAAATCTAACAAGTATCATCAACTATAACCTCTAGAACGGTATGCTCACTTATCTTTCTTTCACCAGGCCTACCATCTGCTGTAATTGTGTATGTGTGTCGCGTGTGCGCATATAAGGAAAAAGCTTCGTTGTATAATAACAAAAATATGATTCTTGTTCTACACAGGCAAAGTTAGTAAAAATATGCACTTTTTGAGGCATGTTTACACACTCGCAAGTTTGTTGGTTAGTAAAAATATGCACTTTTGCCATTTGAGCAAGGATTTTTCTTTTTCAAATTTCCATGCTTTTAAGTGTAAAAGTTAACTAATTTTCCAAACCATGCCATCAGCTTCACGTTTCAATCATTTTTAAAGTTCAATGCCTTGGATTGGCAATCTGAAAACCATCTTTGTTTGATTACATTGTATTATCATTTTTTTTGAGTGGCAAAGTCCTCATGTTATTACCAGAAAGCAGAAAAAGTTACCACATCAAGTACATGATATCATACTGGTCTGAAAAACCATGTGAGACATCCATACCACAGTTTATCTAGGACTTTAGATATGATCGGAATTAACACCTTTCCTACTTTTTTATGTTTTTGCAAGGCCTTAGCTAATTATTGTACATTTTGCTAATTAATCACGAGTGTCATTTTAAGTTGTTAGCCGTTTTGTTATGCTATACTTTTATCGACTAGATGAAATATAATCCATCAAACAGTTGGAAAAAAGTAGGAAACATTTTTGGTTAACTTGTAAAAAAGACAACATTAACCTCAATAATGTTGAATCTGCAGAAGGATCTTTAAAGACTGATTTTGGAAAATATTTTGCAGATCCACGTAAACGCGAATTCTTGGTGAGGTCTAAGCGGGTGATTTTATTGCTTCTTAAATATCTATCATATTTTATTGGATGTTTTATGAAATTAATAGACCTGAAAGCAGTCCACTTATTTTGTTATGTGTGATATGTGCATTGCTGTGTATTATTTTGTTATAGGCCTTTGTAATATGTAATTGGAGGATATCCATTCATATGTACGGTATTTCGTACACAATACACATATAAACTCACTAAGCCCTATAGCGTACCCACATTTTTATGAATGCTGTAGGTTTAAGGTGAACAGGTTCACCCAAAATTAGACTCGTCTAATAGTGAAATGAATTGTAGGACCGAGAAGGAGATAGATCAAACGATGCCTACGACTTAATGTTTATGCTCTCACTTGTGTGCGGTATTAGTTTTTACTTTATTTTGATGAGAATTCTGTAGTAAGATATTGTATAAGCATTCTATTTTCGAAAATTACGAAGATGTGTTGTTGCTATATGATTGATCGTTACACTAGTGAAAGTTGCTGGTTAAAATTGCTAAAAACTTGTTTACTCTTTATAAATCGTGAAATTTTGTCCCCCCGATGTATCATAATAACCAGGAATCCATTGAATTATATCACCACAACAATATTCATGTACATTTCTTCTGAATCAGTCATACCTATTCTTACTAACCCACAATCTTTTTCTGTAGGTTGATCGTATTCCTTTTAAATCTTTAGTATGATACTCGTGATCTTGGTAAACTTTTGCCAGCCAAGAACGATTAAAATAGAAGAAACCCTCGTTGAGGCTGCAACAAAGGGACTTCATGACCAGCTCCCCTCACCGTTGCAAAGGTTAGTCCATTATATACTTCACTCCATCCTCCTACCTGTTATTAACACCAAATATTATGGGTATTTTGTCTCGTTGGTTAGAAAATAAGACTTTAAATATCAAGATTATATTTACCTGGCCATTTATGTACCATGGGTACCACTGAGTATTAACCGTCAGATTAAGATGGCTAACTGGTACAATTGAATCTGTGTACAATTGAATCTGTGTCACCACTGCGTTGCAACATACAGTTAAGATATTTAAAGGTCAAAGCGGGTTATGTTTTAGTACTCGGTGGAAACGGGATCGGTTGGTTGACCTTAAAGCACTTCTTCTTAACAAAGTGTGTATAGTTAATGTGATAAGCGTGATTACAAAAAACAATAACATTAGTAATCTTAATTTTAAGAGTAAACTACAAAATACAACTTTCTCACATAATACATCTCTGTCAGAAACTATTGGCAGTATACATCCTTCGTTAGGCAAACGTTTGCCACAATACATCCATCCCTGAGGACAAACGATGCAAATATTTTTCCGTTATCTTCTCACGAGGGATGTATTGTGTAAAAAAAACCACAGGGATGTATTTTGCAAATATATTTTTTTTTTTTGTAATTTTTGTAATTTTTTGTTTTTTTAATTTTTAATTTTTTTAATTATTAATAATAATATTATTATTATGATTATTATCGGCCAATATTTTATTTTTGTATATTATTAATAAAAAAAATTATCTGTTTGGTACGTTTTTTCGTTTTTGTCCGTTTTTCTCCGACGTTATTATACGTTTTCGTACGTTTTCATACGCTTTCATCCGCTTTTTTTCTTTATACATGTTTTTCGTTTCTTGTCCGGTTTTCTCGACGTGAATTATACGTTTTCAAACGATTTGTCCGCTTTTGTACGCTTTCATCCTTATTGTCAGTTTTTATCCGTTTTTTTTACGTTCTCATCCGTTAAAAACGTAGAAAAACGAAATGTATCAAAAAGTATAAAAACGTATTAAAACGTACGAAAACGTACAAAAATGAAAAAACAATGTACAAAAACGTAAAAAAACGTAAAACGTACAAAAATGAAAGAACGTACGTTTTAATACGTTTTTATACATTGTTTTTTACATATTTTTTCCATATTTGTACATTTTAATATGTTTTTATACGGAAAAAACGGATAAAAACTGATAGTCAGTAAGGATGAAAACGTACAAAAGCGGACAAATCAGAAAAAAAACGTACAAAAACGGATAAAAAACTTATAAAAACGTACCAAAACGTACAAAATCGTATAAAAGTTTACCAAAACATATTTAAACTGATAAAAGCGTATGAAAACGTACGAAAACGTATAATAACGTCGAAGAGAAATGGACAGAAACGAAAAAAACGTACCAAACAGATAAAAAAAATTTATTAATAATATACAAAAATAAAAAAACGGCCGATAAGAATCATAATAATAATATTATTAATAATAATTAAAAAAATAAAAAAATAAAAAAAGTAATAAAACAAAAAAATTAAAAGAAAATATTTTCAAAATACATCCTTGTTGTTTTTTTACATAATACATCCCTCGTGAGAAGATAACGGAAAAATATTTGCATCGTTCGTCCTCAGGGATGTATTGTGGCAAACGTTTGCCAATAGTTTCTGACAGGGATGTATTATGTGAGAAAGTTAAAACCACAGGGATGTATTTTGCAGTTTACTCTAATTTTAAATAAAACAACTTAGGAAGTTGTATATTAACCCAGTAAACGGGTCATAATTGTCATCTCTAATAATTAACCAAAGCATTCGAGTTCAGTAGTTTACCTAAACATCCATATTTAATAACCAGCAGCGATTAGAAGCTATTCTTCTTCATAATGCCTTATCGAGACAAACAAAGGATGCCGGTTAGATCGCTTTTTGGTATGATGCCTCGGGTGTTCGGTTTCGTTCATGGGAGTTAATTCAGTTGGCGTCATGGTGGGATCTTTCTTATTCTAATAGCCTTTGGTTGTTTTGCGAGTTCGTTTCGTTAGAGTTTTTCTGTTCCTTTTCGTTCTTTGTTTGTTGGACCGTTTTTGCGTGTATATTGTCTGCTAGTTTTTTTCTAGCCCTTTTTTAATAAAATTCCATTTGTCGTTCAAAAAAAATATTATACAAGTATTACTACATTATTTTCTATAGTTTTTATAGCTCAAACGGGCCTGAAAACACCTGAAATCACTCAAAATAATTCCTATCAGCAACTACATCTATTAAAAAGTGTGCAGGAAATTTATGACATTTTCCAAAAAATAGACCAAGTTGGATGGAGTATAACTCCTTCGTTTTACACTTTCGAGCTTTAAGAAAATTCTCTCATTGTACCGAAAAATCATTCCGTGCAAGTTTCCTTTTATACACTTAAGCCGGTTCGGACCGGAAAGGGGTCGAAAATGCCAAAATAGAAACTGCACAGTTTGTATAAAAAACTGTTTCTGTCGAAATCGTTACTAAACTTGTTTTGACCGTATCTCCTTCATTATAAGTCTGTTTTTCGAGTTCTTTATATCCACGGCTTAGTAATTAAGTGTACT
>BQNB010131407.1:0-18787 GCA_026074375.1 Tanacetum coccineum
TCTTCTTATTACTTGCAAATGATGAACCAATGCTTGCAAACACCTTAGAATACCTTAAGTATGTTGTGTATAGGGTTGTATAATCTTAGAAAATCAAAGTGTGGATTTTGTTTGGTGGCCTATTTGTGCCGTGGGTTTTGAGAGTGTAAAAGAGAGAAAGAAATAATTTTTGCAAGTATAAAGAGTTTAGGTAAAGATCACTTATGCATGCATGGGTATTTATAGTAAAAATATCTCACTAACTTAACCATAGTTACTTTCTAACCCTAGGTTAAGTTTAACATGCCAAGTTGATAAAGGTGTAAGAGTACTTTTATTAAATATCTAGATATTATTTACAACTTGTAAACTCTTGGTCTCATCCTTAGAATTTCGGCATAATGCATGTATATGTGATGTTATATTTATTATTTTGAGTATTGGGTATAATCGTGGGTATTCGTTTAGGCGTAGTTAGGTTTTAGAACTTCCGGGTATGCCTAAACGCATTTTATTATGAAACGTAAGCATTTTACGTAGCCGATAAAAATAAGATGAACAAAGTTATTAATTATCCTCATAATAATCATATAACACTTGCTTGATGTAAATATTTAATCGTTTAATGCCCGTTTACATTGTATGATCATTTTCAGTTTACGCGATTTAACTTAACGTTTATGGTTTAAGAGCAAACGCGTAAAACCCTAAAAATAATTAGTGACTTTATTAACGTCATACATTGTCCTAAAACACGAGGTGTTATACTCTACATATATATCATGAAATAAACAACGAGCATCATCACAAGTGCTGGAAGTAATAACGACCATAATCTCCATAATAGCCAGGGGTAGTACATACGCTTCCCAATCATACGTCCAATATCCAGAAGGTTATCTCCATTGTTTCACGTTACAAGTACATTCCACCAAACATGGTTTCCAATAACAAGAAAAGAAAAAGGTTGCGGTGTTTATGTAGAGGACAAAAATACATCAGGCAGCATATCCTTACTAACTGGCACTAACAGTTTAGTGATCTATACAAAAATGATCATATACCACGGACAAGATCATAAGTGAACAAACGACAAGACTATTGAGGTCCCGGTAGTAGTGAAAATCTCCTTTCTAAAGCACTGAGGCGTCTATCCAACGTGCTCGACCATGACCTATAGTAGTGTCGCGTAATCAGAGAAGTAATAACGTATGATCGAACGATACGTACCTTGTAACATTAGATATATATCTTATATATCCTTAATAAAAATAATACAAATATGCATGCGATGAGAAATCTACTTGCGCGTTCTAATTAATATCACTTAACATATTGTAAAAGCGACCATTTTTACGTAAATAGATTACGTTACATCTTTGAAGACTTTCTATCTTTGTCAAGTTCCTAACTTTAGAAAGTTGTTATTTTTGGAAAGTTACCATTTCGGGAAAGTTACTATTTTTAGTAACGTCCTCGTTTATAAAAAAATTTTGTTAAGTCTTCAAATGTTTTACTTGTAATATTACTAATGTTTATTATTTTTAATAAGCATTCGACAAGTCTTATACCAACCCGTTGACTTTTAAAAGTCAACGTTGGACTTATTTGACTTTTACTATATATATACTTTTTACTTAAATCTGGCCCGACCAAAATGACCCACTAAATCACATTTTCACGACTCGGATTAAAAGAGATTTTTTGGAAAACGATATTCCTGACAACTTTTTAGTTGTAGCCGAGACCTGAATCTTGACAGAAAATAACCAAAATGCCCTTTTTCAATTCTGTTGTAACTTGTATTTTCAATAAAAACGCAGCAGTTTGACCATCGGTTTTGACCCGCTATATCACACTTTCGTCACTTTGACCAAAAAGAGATTTTATGTAAAACATCATTTCGGACAACTTCCGTGTTTTGCCAGAAGCCTAAACCTGACTCGAAAGTGCTCGAATCGCTCTTCCAAAATTCTGTCAGCTTTTAATTAATTATTTCAAGTGCTGAAATGTTCACTATATTTCGATTTTGCTCCAGTTTCTTCGTTACAAGGAGTTAAGAGCTTCATTTTATATCAAAACGTTCGTAAAGATAAACTTGATCTTATTTTAAAATCAAAAATAAGTTTTTAAGTGCCGAAAATACCCCTTTTAAAATCTGACAACAACTAATTTTTACTAAAAGCTGAATTTTTATAAAACTGTCTAGATTTCGTTTAACCGTAAAAACTTCGTTTTTGAGAGTTACGGAACGATCCATATATGGAAACGACCATCAAAACAAGCTCTTCCACTTTCTTACATCAAAATCTAACTTCAACATTTTTACGACACTCAAAAGAGGCGATGTAAATTCTGCACTAAACGACCCATTCCAAAATTCACCCAAACGCCATTTTCTCAACACAACTTCACAACTACACCTAACCAACCTATCTCCGTCCACTAACGCCTCAAACCAATAATCCTTCCACAATTATACATATACACTAAACATAATCGCACATGGATTCCAAAGTATAAAATTAAAATGCATGCATAATCATAAGAAAATAGCAATCAAGGAAGGTTTTAGAAGGCTCACAAATACTAGTAAATGCCAAGAAAATGATCAACAAAATTTCCTTTTTGTTTCTTAGACCTTTGTTTCCTTAGTCGCGGCTCAAACCACAACGACCAAACCGAAACACAACCACAAAAATCTAACCAAGCCTCAAATCTATATAATATCGTAATGTATATATATATATATATAATGGCGACACCATTACATAATGTTAATAGTACAACTCGAATGTAGGCGTGTAGCGATGATCGAAAGGCATATATATATATATATATATATATATATATATATATATATATATATATATATATATATAATATATATTATTTATATATATACTTAATATATACGATATCGTTCTGTACGAAACCACATAATTATATTTAATCTTTACATATATACGATACTCCGTTCTTTCGACGCAACACTATATAAATATATGTTATATATATATATATATTTATCATACATATATATATATATATTATATATATATATATATGTTGTATATATATATATATATATATATATATACATATATATATATATATATATAATTACTATTTATACCACACGCTTGGTATAAAGTATACAATCAAAGGCCTAGCACAAAGCACATAAAGGATCGGGATAGATTGCGTGCGCGAATATCGGACATCGGTGAACGACTCGTTAATTTTTTTTTTGGTTTTGAATTTTTTTCGAAAACAGTCATAGTCCAGGTTTTGAAAAACGACATAGTTCGCTATGACTCGTGCTCTGATACCAAT
Organism: Tanacetum coccineum; assembly: GCA_026074375.1. Lineage (NCBI taxonomy): Eukaryota > Viridiplantae > Streptophyta > Magnoliopsida > Asterales > Asteraceae > Tanacetum > Tanacetum coccineum. Next base: position 3,316 of record BQNB010131407.1, read on the forward strand.
CTATAACACCTTCAAATTTACAACGCAGCGAAATACAACATTGGGATGCTATTTCATAATACAAGCTCATGAGTCGCGGTAAACGACTTTAAAAGAAATGTTTACTAACAAAGATTTCATTCAATTTTTATTAAAAAGATCAGAGTTACAAGGTCCTAATAAATTTTATGAAAACTCGTTTCTAAATAAGCCACAACATGACTAAGTTTCTTTTAAAACATTTTGTCAAATGTACAAAGTTCACCAAGTCCACGTCCTTCGATATTCGCATTCCATCCCATCCAAGAAAGCAAGCATATACCTGAGATAAACATGCTAAAACGTCAACAAAAATGTTGAGTGAATCCATAGAGTTTATAAACAATCATTTTGAACACAAGCATAGCAAAACATTTAGTTCATAGAACAATCACAACGATGCTAGAGCTACGAACCGAAACTTAACCATGTGCCCAACCCGGAGTGATAGTGTTATACACTCCCAATTCTAAATATAATATGTCTCCGTATGGCCTCGCGAGGAACACACGCCAGACAGGTCGTTAGGCCAAAATAGATCTATTATTATTGCATCAACGTTCACCGGTTATCGGTGATTAACGGTCCATGAAGGAAGGGCCACAACATACCACTCATAGCAACGTTCACATAATAAAATCACCTGTGTTCGATTTTCTAAAACAAGCATGTATCTCCCTCGCGGGTTTTTAAAACATAAAAAGATTTAAATGCGAGGCTATGAACTCACCTTAATGAGTAAAGCGTGCGTACAAGAACGAGCTTAACGAGTATGACTAAAAGCAACCCTCAAGCGTAGACCTCACTGGACGTAACCTAAGACAAGTAAAAATACTTATAAAAATCTAAATGATATGCTGGGACAAAAGAATGACATACTTGCGACCTTTGATATCTTTGTTCTTTTCGATAATAGTACCATATGTTAAAAAAATACTGATTGAAATAACAACATGATATTTATATTATAGTTACATACATACATATTTATCTTTAATTTAATAACCATTATCATGATATGTAAATTGTTGCATTTCGCACATACCACCAACATGAAACCAATTTTCGTCAGTTATATGTTTAAAAGAACATTTGAAAATGACCTTTACAATTAATTAAATAGATCAAAAATTAGAGATGGAAAAAGAGATGCACACAGTATTTAAAGTAGTTTTCAACTAATAATAAAAGACAAAGGTATTTTAAAACAATGTGTGAATTAGTATAAGCAAAAACCCAACTCTTAAACACTGATATGACAAATTAACTCTAACAATTTTTTTTTACCCGCGCTTCGCTGCGGTGTGTTTTGCATAACGTGTTTCTATTACAAATCTTCGTTTTTCGTTTGGCTATGTGTTTGGATCGTATGTGTAACATGGCTAAGTTTTTTCAGTTAAAGTTGGTATTTAGTTTTTCTTTACGGCACAAACAATCCAAAACCTTAAACTAATCACTAAATACACCAAAACACGTATCATATAGAAACTTCATTCATATAGGTCCACTACACAATAGTTTATACCTTCAATCCAAACCATTATTAATAAGAAATACTTGCTATCTAATTTGCGTTGTTATTGTTACCCAGTTCTACATTGTAAGTTGCTCAACCATAAAAAGGGTTTAGAGCTTTCAAGATTACTACTACTATCTGTGCAAAATGATAATTTTTTCAAAGTATCGCTTCATTAGGGTATTCTTTTTCGTAAGTACCTTGACTCAAACATCCTGCAAAGTACTCGATTTAGATACAACATGTGAGTGTTGTTAACAAATATATTGTGCTATATAATGAATATATACATGGTAACAACTTTCAAGAATAAGCCAAAATACCCACTAATTACCCCCATTCTCCTCACCCTTTAACCCTTTCGAAACCATGTATTGAGCGGGAAAAAAATATAAACCATTATCATGAGAAAAAAGGGTATTAAATCATGTGACTTGTGCAAACTATAAATGATGGATTCAAAAAGCAATAAAAGTTATACACAGTGTTGTAAATATCGCTCGGCGGTACCGTGACGGTCGACCCCCTTTAAGCGATAAATCGGTCTTGGCGGCGATTTATCGGTTTCTCGGCGGAGACCCTTAATTAGAACGGAATTAATTTTACAAAAATATATATTAGCAATATTCTAACAAAACCATAAGAATATATATATTTAATAATTTTATTGATGTATTTACTATTTATAATGATATATCTTATGCATATGTTGTAAAAATTTAAGTTACTAGTGGTTTATTTCTATTTTTACTAAAGCCTAATTATTTATCTACTGGGCCATTGTAATACTTCTTTACTGGCCCAAAAAAAACCTATTTTTATTATTAGGTCAAGTATACTAGGTTAGTTTACATCTTCAGCCACCTTCACTTTCTTCTCTGTGTGTTTCACACCTTCACTTTCTTCTCTCTTTGTTTCAATTGTTTCAATGTTTCAATTGTCCACTACCAGAAAATCAAGAAAATATAGGTAATACTTCACTTTCCTCTTTCACCTTCTTCAACCTCCCTCCACCACCAACAAAATACAGAAAACACCATAAAACAACTCTTCTTTCTCAAATTAAATCACGATCAACAAAATCAGAATATAAAAAATTGGCCGATTTTGACCGATTTTGACCAACTTTGACCGATTTTGAGCAACACCCATTTTTTTGACCGATTAGTGAAAAAACGTAACGGCTGACCGCCGTTAAGCGATATATCAGTGATATAACGGCCGCCACGACCGATATTTACAACATTGGTTATACCATTTGAAGAAGATGCCTTCAAACTATCCACTCCAATCTGATCAAAAGAGCCATGTTAAGCGCCCGTCGAGCTGCCAGTGTACCTCGGAAAATTGTGATCCCTTGACATTAGAGTTGTTACACTTTTTGGCCAACGCATTACATATACTATAATATTATTCATATTTTTAATTTAATTTATCATTGGGTCAAGATCGTTGATGACTCAATATAAATTCAAAGAATTTTTCTGTTCCACTCAAACAAACAAACTATAATCATTTATTACGAAACATCCATACTTTTTAATACATAACTCAAAAAATATAAATTAAGTATATTATACATTTATCATAAGCTTAAGTGGATAAGCCCATTATTATCATCTTTTCAAAGCTCATAAAATGCGCTTACACGAACACCCTTTTATACCAAAATTAACACATAAATAGGCCTCTCTACCTGTTTATTTTACCTGAGCTAATTCGTTTTAGATAAAAATATCTTACTTATGACTAATCGGATGGTTGAATGGGGGACTACCGCTCATTGTGTTTTTCAGTTCTACAAACAATACAAAGGGAAATTGTCTCACGCTTTGTGAGATTATCATGAATCATCTTGCAAATCTGAATAATTACAGAGATCAGAGGGACAAACCTGATCTAACGCCCTATTTCTTGTTGTAGAGACTTATTCTAATATATCGCCGAACCCGTCTGATTTGAAGACCTTTGCACCTAAAATGCAATTCCAAACACTAATTAACACATTTTCCACGAAAAACAATATGAAACCAAAGCTTAAAATTATCAGCAAATAATGCGAAACAAAATAAAAGAGAAACATATAACAAATATAATCATAATTAGCGTATCACAAAGTGGAAATAAACACAACTAATTAAAAAAAGAGAAACCAACACATAAAGAATCTTGAAGGTAAGTTGGTCTATTACAGTGGTGTTTAATTTCCAACTACTTCAGTTTCATACCACATGAACATCAATATAATGTTTAAATGGCAAATAATTAAAACGAAACATGTATCAACGTCAATACCCTAAATATTATAAAACGACTCAATATTAAAAATTGCTACTGAAAGACCAATATACTGAAAAGGAAGCACAAAGTTATAAATGTAGAGTCACTTATTTGGCAATTGTAATGAAATCAAGATCCTATAGAACAAAATGATAGGGTAGTAATTTTAGAAACCACATGCTCTCCAATGACGTTTAGCAACACTAAGTCACATCACTAAAACCTAATGATCTTAGACCATTGGCTGATGTACACTGAATGTGTTGATAAAATATAATTCCTAAAAACATTAATAATATTTTTTCACATCTTTACGTTTTGATAATCACAAAATATAAAAACGTTCAACGTAAAATTAAACGTAAACAAGTATTTAGTAGTAAATTCTCATTTCATCAATTACATCACTTAAAGGTATAAATAAATGCTTAATGTATTTTATGATCAAAGGAAATTTTTATTCAACCTCAAACTTTTATAAAATGTTGTAAACATTTTTAATAAACATCACAAAATATTTTTTACATTTAAAAGATATGTTTTATTCAAAATAAACATTTTGAATTTCAATTTTTCAAACCTAAAACGGCTAGAAAAAGTCCAGTAAACACCTCTCCTGAATAGGACAAAAAGAGGAGCGTTTGAAAATGGGCGGGCCCCTTAAATACATGGGCGGCCCCCTTAATTATAAAGGGGCCGACACCCTATTTAAGGGTACCGGCCATAGACCCTGCTCCTCTAGTTTTCCCTATAAATACTGGACTATTCTCCAACATTTTTCTCAACTTTTGCACTCATTTTTTTTGTTCTAAAACAACCCACACATCTCTCTAAATCCTTTGATCATTTAGTCATAAAGCTTTGTTTCCAAGTGATCCAAGCTCAATTCCTCAAGTGCAAGAAAAGAATACTTTCATCATTAATTGAAGAAGTATTACAACCCAAGTATACATTGCAATCTTGTTGCATCCATATCACATATTTGTAAATCAATTGTATATCTTGTAAGTTGTGTGTAGTAGCTAGATCTTTACGATCTTTGTAAGTATAGTTAGATCGTGGTGATCTTAACAAGTAGTGTTAGATAGTTGTAATATAAGTAGTGTGGTGAAGTGAAGTTGTGAAGTTGTGAAGTTGTGAAGAAGGTGTGAAGTTGTGAAGTTGTGAAGAAGTTATGAAGTTGTGAAGTCGTGAACAAGTCGTGAAGTTGTGTTGTGTTAGATTGGTTCTAGCTAAGATTAGAACTCGACATTTAGCTTTGTGTCGTAAATCGGTGTAAGCAACGTTGTGTATGGTTTTCTCCGCCATAAGAGAGTTTGTTGACATAGTGAAGAAAACTCTCGAGTTTGGTGCTCGGGGAGTGGAGTAGGGCGAAGAGGTGCTTCGTTACCGAACCACTATAAATCCTTGCGTTGTGGTTTGATTGTGTTGGTTACCCTATATCACTTCACTTCATTATCATGTTGCTCGAATTCAAGAAGAATAAAGAAGGAAATTAGAAGAAGTTTAGAGAGAGAAACAAGAGAGATTCTACTTATTTACATTGTTCATATTGTGCAAGTTTTGAATTCACAAAAAGTCGAATCTAAGTTTTTATAAATAAACATAAATATTAAATCAAAAAGCGATAAACTATTCAACCCCCCTTTCTAGTTTTCCACAGACTGGATTAATAAGAAATAGTGCCTCAACGCCACCTCAACGATGACATGGCACGCACAAGACAATAATTTTAAATTATTTTCGAATTTATAATTATTTCTGCATTAAATTTAGAATTTTTGGATTTATAATGATTTTTGCATTAAATTCCGAATTTTTTAAAAAAATATTGCCAAAGGCAAGGTTTGAACTTGTGACCTATAGTTAATATCCAATCATGTTAACCAATTGAGCCAATAGGTAATTTGTGTTTTACTTTGCAAAACATTATTGATATATTATAACTTCTAAATTTACTTAATATATATCCTACTGCATTTATATTTTTGACTTCATATTTTTAAAAAAGATTATCCATAATTATATTGTATACTGTTGTATATTGTATTGTAATTTTGTATATATCTTTTGAAGATAAACTCTTAAATTGAAAATATAAGATACGTAACTAAACATATCTTCACATATATTCTTAAAACCCTAATATCATTTGTATTTATTTTTATTGATCATGAACTCTAATATCATCTCGATCGATCTTTGATGCAGGTTGATCGGCCTTTCCGTTGTATACAATATATTATATTTAAAGCATTCAATTCGTTTTACATTTGTGCAAGTCAATCAATTTCATATCTTTGACCTTAATGCCGAAATAGGTTATCCATACTATAAATTTGTAAGCTTCTCAGTAATTCTCCATGCGTATTCCAATTTATCTGATATATAAAGAAATTCAATTTGTTTTTTCATGCCTTTGACCTCAAGTCAAGTTGTCATATAGACACATGCATGCATGGGGAAACAGTTCTCTTAGCCTTTAAGCCAATTCAATGACCATAAACCTCCATATATACCAACATTGCTTTGTATATTGAATAGATTGCCTCCATCTTCGCAGTTCTCACTTTCCCTTTATATCGTTTCCCATAGCAAAAACAACAAATCCATTTTTTCACTTCTTTGAACTTTGAAGGAAACTACAAGCTCATCCATCATGTAAGTTCTTGTGAACGTGTTTGTATTTTTTTAATTGTATAGAAAGTATAGGAAATTATATTTAAAGAATACAAATGTGCATGTTCTTAAAGTGTATTCCAGGGTGATGGTCAAGCTCAAACGTGAGATCGTATGAATCCTATATCTCCTGATGAAACTGCACATGCAATTTACAAGAGTAAAAATTGTTAAAATTTGTTATGTCCTTGATTTTTAAATGTGATTTTAATACAAGTAGAGATGGCAACGTAATTTTTATTACTATCCAAAGTAGAATTTTAGAGGGATACATCATATATACCTTCAGTTTGCTAGCCGAGCTTTGCGTTTTATTAACTGTGTTACATACATATGTTGCGAACAAAAAACTTATGGATTTTAGACACAAAGAGCCAAGGGTAGGATCAGATTTGCCAAAGTATATACTAATGTCTAATGCAGGGATCATGTTCCTTATCGGGACACTAAAACTACACGTATCTTGCATCCTGCATAGGGTGGGAATGCAAATACAACCATCATTTGTAACATTACACTGGCACAGGTGAACCTAAATTTGCATAAAGTATTTAAACATGTTTCTCTTCTCTGTAATTAACTAAATCCCCTTATTGACTAACTGAGAATATACCTCTGTTTTGGCTTCTTAATAGCTAACTGGGAGTTTCGGTTATATCACCTCACATATTTCAAGCTATCTCGAAAATTTATTAGCTCAAATCCCCTAATTGAGTAACTGAGCTTATACCTTAGTTTTGGTTGCTTAATAGCTAACTAAGAGTTGCTGTTATATCACCTCATATATTTCAAGCTATCTAAAAAATATATTAGCTTGAACCTTAACATATAAATTATTCCATTTAGAGGTAGGCGACACTAGCCTGTTTCCTGTACGCGTGATGTTTAATAGCCAAACCTGTTGTCTGCTCATGGTTTAAGCTTTTTTCTTTTAATCTAATTGTTTTAGCAGTATAAGGGGTGTTTGGATGTACATTGGACTTCACGACAAGTTATCAAGTTAACAAAGACAGTCGATAATTCTCTATGCCATAATCATGGACCTCTAAACAAAGGTCCGAAACATATGTAAGATTCAATTTTCATAAATGACTATATGCTATTTCATTTTTGTTTTTATTAATTTTTTAGATATTATGGAGTAATATTAAACTTACCTATGCCGAAAATGCATCACACAAAGAAAGCAGCTGAACATAACAAAATCCGTACATATGCAGCTGCTTAGATCCTTAATGTTGGAATTGGATGCAGAGCAAGTGTACAACCAATATCCAAACCTAGGTCAAATGAAAAACCAAACAACATAAATTACATTTGCAACGAAAAGTCATTTTGAACTTTGACGAGCTTACTACAGACCCATAATGCAATACAAGACCTGATCCTTAAACAGGATATCTGTTGACTCTAGAGATTCATCATAGATGAATGCAGAAACTTAAGATCAGTTTCATAAGGATCCAAATTGTCTTTTGAGGTCATAAATAGGCCAAATTCACCAAAAATACAAGACCTTATCTCTTTCTATTTGGATCCATTCGGATCCAATTTCATTCTCAAGCCGAAGACTTTCAAGCTATATATTAACAGAACAAAGACCTAGAATCTTCTTGACATACTCGTTGGAATCTATTTGATCCATTTTCTGGCTCATTCCAAACTCTTGTGGTCACTCTTGCTCTTGACAGAACAGAGACCCGATTATGTCAACCCACAAATCAAACTTAAAGTCTACCTGTGTCCAGTTTGCAGTCGCTGATGTAAAATGGAAATGTGCCTAAAGTTGCTCAAACCTGACCGAATAAATACTCAGACAATAGCAAATATATACCCTTTTAGAATGCATTCATTAATCAACTTTAATTGCCAAATGACTTTCAAAAGGCCAGAAGTCATAATGGACGATAATCAACTAAGTAATGCAGCACAAACCCTCATCTGCACAGTTTCGATCTCTAAAATAAAATTCAGGAGCAAGCACCGTCCTTATATGAATGTAACTATTAGAAAAATGTTTTCAGGAAAAGGATTCAAAGCTTTAAACTTTGATGAAATTACCACATATAAGACACATTATGAATCAAAGGTCCCTACTTTTAAATCCTCCATTACGTAAATAAATATATGTTTTTTAGAAAGTGATCATGGCCTGTCAATAGATTCAGGGCTTTGAGTTCGTCGACATCATTTTTAATTTAATTTTGCACATACAAATTTATTTTTGTGAGTAAAATGCAGAAAACGTCCTTGTTTTTGCCAAAAATGCATATAATTCACCCTATATACAATAATGCAAGGCGGCCTCCCAGTACAAACAATGGAAAGAGAGTGCAATTAGTGTCAACATTGAAAGAGATGCATCAAGAAATGAGGTTGCACACTTGTCACAACAAACAAACCCTTCATGAGCCAAGAAACAAGATAGGGCGTTACCAAGCAACTAAAGGCATGTATACAAGGTAATACCTGCTCATGACTTCTAATGATAAAATAAGCCCTTATGCAGAACTTCTGAAGTCGATGATCGTGGATTATTGGCGTCCCATCTATTTTACTACATATATTTTATACATTTTTGTACTCAGATTGTGTTTATATGCTTTTGTGTCTGACATGTTTAACAGGCCGGAGTGAGTTTTATTAAACCGCAACCTCCTGAAACCCATTGATCCATGCATCCGTCAAGAACTTTGTGACACATGTTGGGAGGGTTCTTTGATAAGGATGACACTACGAGGAAGCCATACTTATACTGCGCGTTCCCCTATGGTCCGGGAGCAATACTATAACGACAGGTATGGCAAGGGTTCTTGTTTTAGGTAACCATCATATTTTTTAAAAAAAAAAAAAAAAAAAAAAAAAAAAAATAAAAATTTTTTTTTTTTTTTTTTTTTTTTTTAACAGAATTAGTGCCGATATATAATGACATTTAACTCAAATTTAATGCATTCCCCATATGTTATGCTGTTCACTTTTATTGACTTTGTTATTTGCAACCTGAGCGAACAACACATGGAGTGGCCGTCATTTTATGACGAATCTCATAGGTTTTAAACGTGTCGATTCAAATGGTATTCTTAATGATCATAAACGAAAACAGCCTAAACCTATTTTGATTCTTTGCAAACTTTGTTCGCTTCTCGTGTGGTTTTTTTATCTTCTAAGATTTGTAAGCATGTCCCACACCTTCAAAATACAAAATTCTAGGAAATTGCAAACATTTTGAAGACATAGAGTGCATGGCCTCATTTAGAAGAAATTTCATATTTGCATCGCGTCGGTTCAAGGGTATCTTATTGCTCATTAAAACTCTAACTCTTGCCTATTCCTATTTGTGCTTGCAACTTCTGTTCCATTCTATGTAGTTTTTTTATCTGTCAAAGTTGTGTATGCAGGTCCACCTTCAAAATACAAAAGACGTCGATGTTCTGAAATTTAAGGTACGATTATTTGGCGTCATGGGTTCGTGCCAGTATGGATTTCTGTCAGGTGATTTGCTAGGGGATTTTGTATTTGAAAATGGACCACATGTAGCAACTGATGACGATGTCATTATCGAAGAACGTTCAGGCCATCCTCAACGGATGAACAATTTACATCAGAGTTATATGTCCATATAATTTCCCTTACTTTAAGAAGGATCTCAGTTGGGCTTGAACTTGGTAAACACATCTAGCAGTTTCACTTGAATGTTTCACCCATAAGTTTTTTTTCTTTTTCAGGTGGCTATATGGTTTTTTAATGTCTAGAATACTGAATGTGGTCACCTTTTTGCAGGTTCACTTGAATAATTTTAATTCCAATAGTTCAAGCTTTAATGCTTATTTTTAAAATCTTGGTACAGAATCATAATCAACTTAATGAGTTGAACGGTTTTTATCGAGCTTTAAACACCCAATACTTATTCCAACTAAGTTGAACACTTCCGAAAAGAAAGAAAAATATGTTAATATCATAAAAAAAAATAATACTTTATCCAGAATTTTTTATAAAGTATTAGCATAAATAAATTTTTAAATTATCAGAATCATATAATGGGTATTTATCACTTCCAATAAATGTTTCATTTGTACACTTAAACAAGCTATGAAAGAAGACCTTAGATATGAACAAGAAATTTATAACTATCAGTGACGGCACTATCGTAAAAAGAAGACGGAAGCTGAATTTGATAAACCGTTAGTTGCAGCAAACTACCAAAAATAGACCTATCTCTCAATTGTCTTAATCACAAAATGACCCTTAATGGGACATAATATATTTTAGATTACATGACATTATGAGTCGCATTAGAATAAAATTAATTTTCTACCTTCCTTTTTATTTTTAGTTTTAAAACTTATCAGTTTTTTTTGGGTAAAAGCAAACAATGGAAGAAAAGGTGGAAAGGGATTGTCGGCAGGGAATACACCTAGAGTTGTTTAGTTCCCAGTCCGGAGGATCCACGTTCCCACCCTCAAAACAATGAACAATCTGTTATAAGGACGATTTGGCGCCAATAACTAACTTGCTAATTAACTCTTTCTTAGTAATTTCATCTCATACGATCTCAGTATTGAACAGCAAAAAAAGTTTCTTGAATTGGTTGGAAATGCCCAACAAAACAAGAGATTTCAAGCGAAGAGGATTAGAATACCAAAGTGTCATCTCAACCAATATTCACCTTGCACCATAGATCTAAGCCCCCATTCATAAGGAGAAAAAGAAGGAAAAACACGACCCGATAATGCTCATCAAAGGTACCCATCAGTAGGTGGTGGTGTCATCCCCACATATTCCACACCACAATTCTCTTATTCAACCAAAACAACTAAAGAAAAATGGCATTTAATAGCAAACGTACATGTCCCCATTTGAGCCCTTATCCATACACGAAACCGAAAAAAACACCAAAAAAAAGTACCTACAATACCCATTCCAACTATCAAAATCTATTCATTATCATAACGTTTTAAGAGTCATCTCTATGCAGCAGTTATTCCAGTTTGACTAATGACCCAGGTTTTGTATATTAACTCAAAAATATGTTTTCTTTTTCTTTTCTAATTATTTTTTTTAAAAGTTTTTCTTATTATTTAATTATCATACGTGTATAAAAATGCATAGAAATATAATATATAATAAACGGATAAAGGACTAACGGTGCAAGAAAAAGAAAACATATTTTTTAGAAAAGAAAAAGATAATTAGAAAAAAAATTATATAAAAACAGATAAAGGACTAACGTGTATAAGAAAATTTAAAAGATAACTAGAAAAGAAAAAGAAAACATATTTTTGAGTTAATTACAAACGGTCGTTAGTCTTAACACAAATAATTTTGAAGAATCAATTAAGAAAAATTATTTGGTTATCAAACAGGAAGACTTCTCTTCCGAATTAAGAAAAATGCACTAAAACGTACATTAATCCCAACGTTCATGGATATAAAGTAATCCATGCCCGAGTAAAATTAACTACCCGTTTTTAGGAACAGTTGTCTTTCAGACGACAATCACTGTGATTGGGCTCTGATATCAATTGTAGGATCGTTTAATTCATAACACGGGTGATGATTCTTGTGATTGGGCTAGTTTTTAGAGAGAGAAACACATAGAGACATGTTTTCTAGAGAGATAAAGTGTATGTGTAAAAGGAAAATGAAATTTACTAGCTTGCCTCTTCCAAAGTTGGAAGAGGCTTATATAGTTTTTACAAAATACCGGGTATTAGAACTCGGCTTAAAACCGAAAGACATACGATTAACTATGAAACTATGAACTATTATAAACAATAAATATACGGGGTGACCGAGTCTTTTACTCATATCTAACAAAAATAAATCACACTATATATCTAAAAGATCTTGATTTTTATTTATGGTAATGAAATCTTTTATTTTTGAAAACTAGATCTTTTAAATATTTAGTTTGCTTTTGTTTCCTTTTTCTGACCATAAGACCTACTCAATCACTTTTTGTGATGAATGGGGCAATCTAGGCACAGAGATAAAAACCTAGTGAGGGTCTTATGGTTCTCTAATTAAGGAAGACTCACAAGAGAGCTCGAATTCTACATGTTTACATGTTTTATTTAATGTCATCTTTAGTATTCTTCTGCTTATGTGAAATTTTTTACTTGATTACTCGTATACACGCCTAATATGTATGCAATACGGACTAATACTTATAAAGAAAGATGATATTAAAACAAGTCTATTAATTACACGCCTATACATGTTCATTGTGACCTGCTAGTTGTTCCGTGTAAAACTTGATTTTTGAGAAAATTAATGGGACTATAAACTATGAAACTTGATTTCAAGATTATTTAAAAACTGGACATTATGGATTATTGAGAAGTACGGCTCATCCACTAGAACAAACTATAAGAGAAGTTTAAAGCGGAAATTTCTAAAGAATCCAAGTTTTTAATAAGCTTCGCGCTGACATGGTTCTCCGCTTCTTTGCGCGTTCGATTGGAGTTATCGAGAACCAATGTATCACTACAATGTTATTTATAAAAGGGTTTTAAAATTAGTGCCACAAAGTTGTTTTGCATGCCTTTTTATACACGATTTTAACACATTTATGTGAATAACCCTATATAAATTTTAAGTCAATGCCAGCCAACCAAGAACACGTGCATTTGGCTTGGCTTCTGTGGTCAGACCTCAAGGTCATTCTAACCCATGGCAAATTTGGTTCACTGGTCAGACCTCTAACTATTTTTGCGCGTTCTTGCTTGGTGTACTTAAATCAGGTAGGCTTGGTCAGACCTCGTGCTCAAGGCATAAGATGAGAACTAAACATGCTCTTGACATTATTACGTGTTTACTAATGTCTGGACTAGTCTCATAAATCTAAGAGTTGCATCAAATGCAATTAACGCTCGTCGCTTACCTCTTGCCCTACTTGTTTACGCCCTGGTCAGACCTTTGGTAATAAGTGGGAGGTCAAGTTGGATCTTAGTCTTAATTAGTAAATTAATTGGGTAGTTAATTCTATTAAGAATTTAATTATCGAAAATACTAAAATTGAACTTTCTATGTTCTGATTAATTGTGTTATTGCAACATAATTCGTAAACAAAAGTTTGTTTTCTCATAGAAGACAAACATAGTCTCTTTTCTTGGTAAGAAGAGTGAGACTTACTCCCATCTCTTCTCATTGGTTGATTGGGTTATAATTAAATTATTACTAATTACTAGTATATTTAAACTCGCTTTTAATCTTTCTATACCCTTTTCCGGTTATGAAATCTTTGAAAGATAAATTACTTTGTGTAACTAGAGTACATTTTGTCTATAGCTACCAAAATAATGACATCTTGCACTTGTCACGATGTATGAGTTTAAACCGCAACGAGTAAAGAAAATTGCTAGCAGGTCTTCTAGGCATATTTTCTTGGACTCATTTCATTCCTTATAGTGCTAAACACCCTTGTGGCTAGGCAGACCGATTAAAGAGGAATTGCATGCTAAAATGTTCAAGTTAATGAAAGCATGAATGGCAAGTCCCTCATATATATAAGTAGAAATTCATATACCCAGTTTAATACCTAAGTACATTGCTACTTGTAGGCATTTTGAATGAATAGGAAGGTATATAAACTGCTATTTGCTTTCTACTGGTGATGTAACACTTACAATGTTGACAAATCCAGTGGGAGCTTTGCGTCTTATTACTGAAAAGACATTCATGTAATGTTGTCAAATTCAGTAGGAGCTACAAGCTTTATCTCCTTGTTAGTTACCCATATTATTTCTAGCTTTCTTTGAAATAATTCATTACTTTCCAAATATAAACAACCACATGTTTAAATGAAGATTTCATTTTATTCTATAAGATAACCACTTGCCTTTCAAAGTGTTCCTTTCTGAAATGTTATCTATAGAATAACAATCCACAATTCCTTATTAAACATTATGGTTCAAAATCTACTTGTAATATCTAGGACACTATCATATTTTTTATACAATCGAGCGCTCGTCGTATTGTTTGTCAACATTAGATCATGTTGTCCCATACACAAGTGGGAGAAATCTTAAGTGTGTGCAAGGAACAGCATATAATAACATGATTATTGGTTTCTTTTGACCGCAAGGTCAGAAAGCTAATAATTCTACTAGGACATAAACACATAAGATGTTTGTTGCCCTATTACATTTAAGTGTCAAGATATATTATAAAGCTACTTCAGTACATTAACTACATGTTTTAGTCAATATAATTATGGTTCATATATATAATCATAATTATGAAGTATGTAATTAACTTAAAATTACTATTGAACTCAAGAGTTTGTGTTCATAATTATGTTTGCTTGTTAAGACATAATTATAAAGTCTTTGAATTTTTCAATGACTCATAACATAAAGTAGTAAAATTATTATGTCTTCTAGTTAACACATTAACATGATGTCCTTGAATTATTTAATGACTTGTAATGTATACTTGACATGTTATGTTTTCTTGTAAACACTTGAACATAAATTCTTGAACTGTTCTGTTTTCTTTTAAACACATGAACATAGAGTTCTTGAACTATTCAAAGAAATATACGTTATAGCATGCAGTTGGTTTTAAAATACTTAGTAATCAATTTGGCTCGACCCAATTGGTAAGTATTTGATCCAAAGAGAACTAAGTTATCTAAGGAATTCTGATGTAGTCTCACAATTCCAATACTCATAAAATACCACATTATTATGGTATGTCTAATGTGTTGAAACAAACTATATTCACATTGTTTGATTTCTGATAACTTAACTGGCTCTACCTCCAAATCGATAAAGGTTAGAAATTTACGTGTGCCATGGATACACTCAATATAGTTTCAACCTAGAAGGTATTCAAGACATTATCTATTTATGGATTGGGATGAATCCCATTATGTCTTGCTTAAAGTTTTGAAATTTGTTGCTTAAAATACTTAGTACTTAGAGAAGTATCTATTCTTACAAAAGTAAGTGGGAGTATTATAAATCTTGAAAATAT
>BQNB010131409.1:713-18787 GCA_026074375.1 Tanacetum coccineum
AAGGGACGAAGAAGAAGACGACGACAAGAGGTGGTTGTAATGGACAATGATGGGTTGCGAGGGTATGCTGGCATTCATGGTGCTTCTTCTGTATGAATAAGAGATATGCATAAGCATTATTTTAGCAGAGGAATTTTATCAAACAGTTGGTGGTCATGAGAATTTATTCATATAAAAAACGAAAATGATTCTATGAATATCATAAACTAACAAAGAAAAGAAATGTGAGTAGATATACCACCAGCAGCAGCAGCAGCAGAAGACAAGATTTGAACAATAATATGGTTCAAGAGCAAATCAAACTAAAAGATACCAACTCATATAACACAAAACCTCTTTGGTAGCTAGTTCTTCTTTTTTGATAATATATATAGCTTATCTTTTTTTAATCAAATAAATATTTTTTTTTTTTTTCTTCTTTTGGCTACCAAAGAAAAGTTATTAGGACCCGTTTGGTTGGGGTCATTTGACATGGATTTGGGTTTTGATTTAAAAACCTACACTAAATAATTGAGCCTCTTAATTAAAAAATTTCTTTCTTAAAAAATGCAACAAGATGCAAGGTTTTCTGAAATTTGGTGGACCCATTTTTCTTTGTGTCTTTGATATAGACCGATTTTAGATGGTCAATCTCTCAAGAAGATAGATAAAAAGCGAGATAGATAAGACTTTTTGAGCGGGCAAGACTCCAAAAAAACTAGAGGGAAACTAAGACTTTAATCAATTTTCTTCTTAATTTCAAGTAAAGCAACTGTTACATATTTATACGAGTTAATTGCGTAAATGGTCCCTGTGGTCTGTCGGGTTTAACGAAAATAGTCCCTATATTTTTTTTCCCGGATCCTCTCCCTGTGGTTTCAACCCGTATCGGGTTTGGTCCCTTGACCGATATTTTAGTTAGTTTGACTGTTAAATGAGGGACCATTTCCGTTAAACCCGGCAGACCACATGGACTATTTAATCATGCATTTAACGGTCAAACTAACAGAAATATTGGTCAAAGGACCAAACCCGATACGGGTTGAAACCACAGGGATAGGATCCGGGAAAAAAAGTATAAGGACTATTTTCGTTAAACCCGGCAGACCATATGGACCATTTATGCAATTAACTCTATTTATACTGAAATAAGTAACTACCAACTCTAACTTACCCACTAACCTACCCATTGTAACCTCCATGAAACTTGCATGAGAAAATGTAAACGTGCATGAAATACTAAAACAATAAGTTTGACTAGGTCATTCATTCATCCACGATAACATCGTGCACATTCAGATACATATCAATACTCCCGCCCTTAAAACGAGCCTTGTCCTCAAGGCTCATGGTCTTGTATCTCGAGTCGTTCGGCTCCCAAGGTGGGTCATCTTCGGATTCAAGAAAAACAAATTTTGGTGGATAGCATTGGTGACCGGGATGATATGTCTTCGCGCATCGAAAACCAAGGGTGATGAAGAATGAGGGCGAAGACCGAACACATTCGACTTCTAACTTGTCCTTCATTGTGGAAAAGTCACAGGTTTGATGAAGGTTGGTGGAATAGAAGGTGACCATCTCACGCTGGGTTATAGGCGACAACAGGACGGTAGAAATAGTATTTTGGTTAACAATGTCTTTTGAGATGATTTGATCAAGTTTGATTGTATACGAAGTGGACTCAGGGAAATACGTAGCCATGGTGTTGTCGTGTTTAATGCTATCAGTAATGGGAGAGTTTGTTTCGATGAAGTAACATTTCTCATTTTCAGGTTATTTACAACTTTAATAAATCCCATTATTTATTTTTAGAGTTTTACGCGTTCGCTTTTAATTATTATCTTATAGTTAAATCGCGTAAACTAAAAATCAATGATCAATGTAAACGGACATCAAACAAATTAAAGTTTACATCAAGCAAGTGTTATATGATTATTAGGAGTATAATTTATAACTTTTCATAATTTATTTTTGTTGGTTACGTAAAACGCTTACGTTTCGCAATAAATTACATTCGGTCGTACCCGGAAGCACCTTTACCTATCTACACTTAAACAAATACCCACGTTTATACCCAATACTCAAAATTTAATTATTTTTCTCACCTATATCCTCTTAGAACCGGACATAGGCCTTTTACCCTTGAATTAAATCATTTAACCCTTGTTAATACTTTCCTACAACTTGTAAACCCTACATAAAGTACCTTAAGCTCATGGTTCTAAACATTGTGTCGAATGTGGGCAAGTAAACCCACATGAAATCGTCCTTGGTGATTTATTTACTAGCAAATCCCCTAATGATCTTTAAAGGTACATGTACAAACTCTAAGTAATTAAGACATGTCCTAATGGTCTCCTACTAGTCCCTTACCCAATGGTTAATACTCATTTTGCTTCCCTTGCTCTTTCTTAGCCGCGGTTAGCAATGAAACAACACACCAAGTCATAAGATTTCCATAATCTAGCAAATCTTGTACATCAACTAACTAATTAATACATGTACTTAGTGGTTTAGCTAAATACTATGTGTGACTAACTAAAAACCACGAAACCACACAATAGGGCACGGTTTGGTTGTTTGAGGAACTAGGAAAGCTAACTAGTTCTATTTATCTATAAATATCACTCCCTAACTCACATAATACATTTTCACCAACACTTAAACTCTCTCAAAGCTAAAACAATCTCTTTACCCTCTAAATCACTCGTCATTCATTAAAACAAACCCAACAAGACCCACATTACTATTTCACAATCACAAGAGATCTTTAAGAACGAATCTAAGGTTGCTAAGAGGAGACACGGGCTAAGGAGTTTGGGAAATAAACTTTGGAGCTTGTAATCATACACGTTTGGGTGTATAAGTGTCGGGTCGACGTCCCAACTCACCACCAACGAAAGCTAGGACCTTTGTAAGTCGTACCTAAGTCCCTTGTGTCATTACCTTTTCGTCATATCTCTTGTAGGAGCATATAAGTCGCGTCATGATCCATTAGTAACAAATATGTGTACATGAACACGCATGGTTTAGCCCATGCATGGTTCGCACACTTAGGGTTAGCAAATGATGTCTTGTGTGGTGATTGCATGATTAAGAAACGAGTAACAAATGAGTAATAAGCTTGAACGTTCCATAAGAACCCACGAATGTAAACAAAAGAGTTATAAACTCGTTTTGGAATGAAAACACAAAACTATACGTAAACTTTCATTGTAACGGAGAGCTTTGGCTTTGGGAACACTTAAACTCGCTTATGTAATGGATGCATGTAAATAGTAATCAGTTACGAACATTAAACCAAAGTGTTGAGCCCTAAGAAACAAGTGGTTAAGCGAGGGGGGCTAACTTCGGGTCTTAATGAACTTATCCGTCCACTATGGAGGCCCAACGAGCCCAATGAGGTCTCGTGGATAAGCCACGGCTTATTAATAAGCCATACGAATTTATATACGAGCTAGAAATACTTATCAAATCAACATGGGCCTTGTTTTATCATTTGAAACCAAACAAAACCTTAAATGGGCTTACTAGCCCATTACCGAGCCCACGCATGCGAATAAGCTCTCGATAAGCTAAGACAGCTTATTGGTGATCGTGTTGAGAGCTCAATGAGCTTAATAGACCTAAATACATTTAACGTACCTTTAAAAACCAAACGGATCCTTAACGGGCTTAATGGCCCATTTCCGTGAACCACCGAGAGCCCTTAAGCCACCAATAAGCTTTGGTAGCTTATTTGTGAGCTTATACAGCTTATAGGCTTCATAATAAGCCTAGATAAGCTAACGGACCCAAAAGAATTAAGCCCAAACCTCTAGAACCCTTATCGGGCTCGTATCAGGCCCAACAAGCCCAATAACGGGGCTTATTTGCTTATTGGATAAGCTAAACAGTAAACAGACCTTAGCGAGCTTAATAAGTCTAAGAACTAAGTTAAAATACTAAGACAAACCTTCTAATGTGTTTCGGACTTGAGTTATTGGGCTCACTAGCCCAATAAGCTCGAATAAGCTCTCCTGAGCTTATTTCCAGCTTAAACAAACTTAAATAAGTTTAATAAAGGCTTAAGTGCTTTTAAAAACTAAATCAGACCCTAAAACACTTATTGGACCTTAACGGGCCCAATAAGTCCCATTAAGCCAAAATAAGCTCATCCGAGCTTATTTGTAAGCTGGGACAGTTTATATGGCTTAAAGGAACTAAAAGGAATGTAATGTCACTTGTTAGAACTTAAACGGACTTAAAATGCGATTTTTACAAGTTGAAGGACTAAAAGTGTCATTTTGCAAACTTGAGGGTTAAAACTGCCTAAACCTGTTTTTCAAGAGTCTAGGGACTGTTTTGGACATACTGAAACTTAAGGGGGCTATTTGGAAAATAAAAGGGCCTAAAGTGTAATTTTGTAAAAGTTGGAGGACTAAAAGTGTCAACATTGAAACTTAAGGGTTTAAAACATAAAATAGTAAATATTTTATAAACCCAAGGGCTGTTTTGTAATTATAGGAAAACCTAAGGGTATTTTATAAACAAAGGTGAAATTATTAAACACTTAATATATCGGGCGAAATATATTCGAACAATATACAAGTAAACGTACGACTTAATAATTACGAATAATTATTAATAACTTACATACGTATACAAGAACGTGTGACATTGTATACCTTCTCAAGAGCCATCAAACGATTACAAATACATTAAACATGTGCACCACCACACAAGTGATAACGGTATATATAAACTTAAAATGGAATTTAGTTTATACAATGAGTCGTTAGCTTAAATGTGTAAACTAAGACTTGACCGTACTTACTTAGGTACTTGACGGTGTGACCAACTGCTTACTTGGATATTTATTATCATTCGGAGAACTACCTGCTAAGGTGAGTTCATAGCCCCATGTTTTACAATTATTTAAATGATTTACATCCTTGGGGTGAGAACATGCTTTGTTTTACAAATTGGACGCAAGTGTACATTTTATACCATGATTACGTGTTTGCCTAAGTTACCATAACCCATTATGTCCATGATCATGAACTGTTAATTGCATAGATGTGATTGGGAATTACATTGTGTGGGCGCGAATGTTATGGATAGATCTATTAGGGATTGACAATCCCCGTTCGGGTGACTAGCTATCACTGGGAACGAACGCATACCATGTCGAATCTGGGATGTTGCGGGGTTAGCACATCATTCACGGACACCTGTTGGCAAATTTATATTTGCATCCATATATGTCGAGCTTTGGTGTCATGAGCTTAGGAAAAGAATTCCTTTTATATGATGTTTGCATTTGTTGCTTAAATCATACACTTAGACAATCTTGCGGTTCCTACAATCGATTTACATAAACTATGAATTTCACCTACTTTATGTTGACATTTTAAGCATTGTTTTTCAGGGAAGCGCACGAGGTGTGCGATGCTACATTGGGAGTCAATAACAATGAAAGAGTCACACTTAGACTTTGGTCGGGGTCTTATTACACTTTGGGGACAATTGTTATAAACCAAAATCTTTATTTATATTGTTGAACAATATGAAGCCATGAGCTTATGTAACAAACAAGTATTTTGTTAATCCAATGTATCTTTTCAAACGACACGTTTAGTAGTCGTTCTCAGATCTTGTGCTATTGACCTAATAATGTAACGCTCTCGGATATTCAACATTCCGCTGCATACTCAGATTTGAGGGTGTTACACCAGGCCCTTGGTGCTTGATGAAGACCATACAAAGCTTTCACAACTCTGTAAACATGCTTAGGGAAATGAGGATCTTCAAATCCCTTAGGTTGAGTAACATACACTTCTTCTTCAATTTCCCCATACAAGAAAGCACTCTTGACATCCATTTGATATACCATAAATCCCATATATGAGGCAAATGCTAGGAATAGTTGAATAACTTCAATTCTAGCAACTGGAGCAAATACCTCATCATAATCAATGCCCTCCTCTTACCTATGACCTTGAGCCACCAACCTGGCTTTATTCCGTACAACTATACCTCTGGCATCTCTTTTGTTTTTCAGAATCCATTTTGTCCCAATAGCAATTTTTCCAACTGGTAGAGGGACAAGCTTCCATACTTCCTGATTAACAAACTGTTGCATCTCTTCTTGCATAGCTTCAATCCAAGCAGGATCATTGAGAGCTTGAGCAACACTGCTTGGTTCAAGTTGTGAAAGAAAACAAGCAAACAGACAATGCAAATAATCTGTGTGATTGTTCCTTTGTTGATCATGAACATAGCCTGCAAGAGCACTCTCTCCAAACTTGGATTTCTTCAAAGTGCCCCTTGTCAGAACATGTGAAGTAATATCCCCAATAATCTGTGATATAGGATGAACAGTATGCACCCTTCTTGTGGGAACAGGATCAACAGCTATGGTAGGTGCTAAATTTGTGACTGAACCACCAAAGTCAGCATCATATGTAGATTCAGAGAAAATGCCAGTAGTAGGATGATGGTGAATGCCCTCCATCTCTGAATATGATGATATGTGATTAGCAAGGTCAGAAGGAGAGGAAAATCTTGTAGAATTTTCACTTGAGCCCAATGAGTGACCAGGAGGAAGTGGTGTATCAGCATGAACAGGTTCAACCACAGAAGAAGATGGAGTAGAAGGAACAGCAGAACCACCAGCAGCCTGATTAATACTACCAGCAGGAATGCTAGTAGCAGGAACACCACTACCAGCAGGAACCGTATCAGCTGTTTTCCAAGTATCCTTTGCTGCAGAATTGGCTTCATATGCTTGTCCTTGAAGCCTAGCAAGTTCCTCTGCATAGTCTGAAGTACTCTCCACTGTGGCAGAAGCAGTATGAACCTTGGGACCTGCATGAGTGTTAGTATCTTGAGTACCTGCAGGTGGATTAGTTTTGAAACGAGTATAACCTAAAGAATCAGTAAAAAAGTCAAGGTCAAAGTACCACTCATGACCCAGACCCTGAACATTAGGTTTATCTTCCATATATCTTAGATTCAGTGTTTCTTTTGATAATCCAATTGATTTTAATGATCATTTTTCAAACAAGAGGATTTAAAAAAGACTTAAGCCCTTGCCTTGATTCCTACTCAGAATCTAGTAATTTTAACCACCTCCTTTGTTAGATTCCGACTCACCTTTCACTGCGGAGTTGTCGGCTAGTATTACCTTGAATTCTTTCGAAAACGAGGACAAAGTATTCAAACCAGGTATATTAGTTTATCATGCCATTCATGATAAAAATCTTGAAACAGTAGAGAAGAATTTAAGAGAGAATATTTCCTCTAGGACTCTCTTATTTCTCAAAGAACCGTTATCTCCTCGTCCTCCCCCGGAACCACCGGATGTTAAGAAATGTCTTGAACCCGAAGCGGGTATTTTGATAACCAAAGTGTTTAAGGGTGTTTCTAAACCTCATGATTTTATGGCCGGTATTTTACCCACCCTTCCCACCCTTGTTTCAGATTTGACCTTCAATCTTTTTCTTTCTTCATTTCTCTCCTTCGGGAGTGAAGACACCATTTTTGACCCCGGCATCTCCACTTAGAACCGGTGGCCTCTCATCGTATGCACTTTCATAGTGCTTTTATTTTTGCCATCCATTAATGAAAGCCCGATTGAGATTTTCTCTTCCATTTTCACTCTTCCTAAGGACGAATGAATTCAAGGATCGAGTCGAGCTTGCGACTCGGTGAAAAAAACAAGCCGCTTTGTAGGAGTTCACCCCATGCCTATCCTTTTCTATTTTCTTTCTATTTTTAATGTGTTGTGATGTGTTGAGGCTAGCCTTTTCTGATCTTTCGTTGTTTTTGTTTGTACTTATGATGTTTGCAGATTGACCAACAATTTACTGAATGCCTCTCGTGTCGGTGTTGTGTCCCCGTATCACTCGAGCTTCCTATCCTGTTGAAAATATATGGTGGAGAATCCGATATCCATTTCAACTTATCGATTTCACGTCTATCTTTGCATTAATTCTAAACGGCTTAGATTTTCGGTAGAGACCCGCCCTTAAACATTGAGGACAATAGTTTCGTTTTATTTTGTGGGAAGAATTCTATTGATTTGATGTTGCTTGCTATTGTTTGTCTCACGTACCCGTTTTCCCACAAAAATAGCAAAAATTTTAAAATTTTTAAGTTCTTAATTTGTAAAAAAATGAAAGAATAAAATAGATATATTCAGTATTGATAAAAAAAATTGTTAAGACACAATTGTAGTTTTCCGATGTAAGAATAAAAAAGTAAATTTTTGACCCAACAAAACGTAAAGGTTCCTAAACTTTTCTCCCTTAACAATTTAACGATGATCGTTTGGTGCTAAGTCTCAGTAGACTTTAAACTGCTAGACTTGAAACATTAGTAATTGAAGACTTATGTGCTATCTCAAGTAGATTCTAAATATGCCGAGTTGGAATTTATATATAGTGCTAAGCATTGCGAATTCTTTATTAGGATTTTTAAAATTGCAAAGAATAAGAGATGATAGTGTTGATTACGAATTAGGATGCTAAACAAGGTTTATTTGGAAAACTTGAAAGGCTTAAAAGAATAACTTTGTGTTTTTCTTCCCCGAAGCTTCATACAATGATTAATTAATACGTGTTCTCCTTTAATTTTTACAAATTAGAGTTTTTACTCTTAAAGCCCTAATCAACATATTCAGAGAAAAAGCTTATCGAATGATGAAGTCAACATTGTTGGTAAATAAATTTTTTAGTTCAAGTTTATACTTTTGTGTATTCTAAAATGAAAAATATTCGGCATTATTTGCAAGAAAAAATATGTAGAATTAATAATAAAAATAAAAAAAAATAGTTGGTGAATAAAATGATGCAAGTTATAAATCCTAAGTATTAATAATTAATATACAAACGCCATCGCAATAAAGTTCAAGGGCATTTGTCGGTTCGCTCCGATGTGACATCTGATAGAAAGTGTGGAGGATGTAAATTTAAGGTATGGTATCATAAAATGTACACTGACTCTTGTCGAGGCGTGGTCCGATTGTGTCGACGAAAGAAAAGTGATACCGGTTTCTAGCCTAAAATGTAAATAGATATTAATAATGTTCAAGATAGAAAATAAATAGCAATAATTTCGTTTCTAAAACCAAGGTATTCTTTGTGAACTAACGTTGCAAAGTCAACAAGGTTTTTCATCGAAGTGTCATGCGACTCGATTATTATTCTTCCGATGGGGTGGTCAAAAGCCTTACACTTACCCGAATACGATGGGATGCTAGAGAATGAAAGCATTAATGGGACAAGTGAACCAACGATGTCTTAACTAAGGAGGTTTTTGTTTGCTTTGAGTTGTGATCTTACTAAGTGATTAACATATTAGCCCAAAAGGCCCATGTGTAAAGCTTAGTCGGATTTCAACTATCTTAATTTGTGGATTTAATGGTTTAAATTAATTTGAACACACACACACACACTTAAATATATGATTTATGTCGGGAAGAGAAATTCGCAAGTTGTAATTATAAGTAGTCTTAGCATTTTAGCTCGTACTTAACAGTGATCTTATTTTTAAACTTAGCATGGGAAAAATAAAAAATCGGGAATGATGAAGTTATCTTTTAGACACTTAATTGTGCTTTTTTGTTCTATGATCCTTAAAGTTACCACTAAGGTAATAGAAACAATACATTATGTCAACACAAGAATAAGTTGTAGTTAGATATTCTATCAAGAAAAATCAATAAAAAATAAAAAATTTAAAAATAGGAATTTGGGTGTTTTATAACTTGTGATCTCTTAGCTCTCTCAACAAAACTCTTTGCTACTTTTCAAATGTTTAGTTTGGGGAAGTTTTGAGATATTTGGTTATAAGGCATGTAATATTGCGTGAGGACACGCAATCGTTTAGTTTGGGGAATTTTGATAAGTGTAAAAAACAAATATACCGTTAACAGCCAAAAATGACCTAAATGACTCAAAACAGACTTAAAATTGCAAGGATAAGCATGTTTTTGTGTTTTGTGTTATGCAGGTAACGGTTACTCAATATCACAAAAACCTGTAAAAGACGGTCACAACACGAACACGGGAATCAGAAGAGTATAAGAGAAGCCAAAGATTCAAAGCCAAAGCCAAAGAAAGTCAAAATCTAGTCAACCTTGGTCAACAGAAGTCAACCACAAAAGGACAAAACCCAAAATAGTTTCACTTTAGTCCTTCAAGTTCCAAAAGATTACACAAATGGTCCTTGGATCCTTAATGGTCCTTAAAATCTCTTAAAACATTACCCGGATATCAAGTCCCTATAACCAAAAGCCCAATTACCCAAGCGCATCTTATTCTTTTATTAAACCACAGGGACTTAAAGTTTAAAACAAATATTACCCTTTTTCAGTTAAAATAGGCGCCAAGCTCGTGTTACTATTCATCGTCTCCCCAAAATCACCCCTTAGTCAAAATCATAGGGCTTTCTACAATTAAGGGTCAATTAAGATAATTCAAGGGCTCACAAACATGATAGCAGGGTTAGAATTGTCAAATCAAGCACTCTAAGTGGCTCACTCAAGCAAGGATCACTCGTGGAAGCAAGAAAGCACAAGGGGATGTGGGATTCTACACTTGAAGTACTCACATAAGAAGCACAATCAAGTAAATCACACGGATGCCACACTGGCAATCCGTGTGAGGCTAATCATGATCCAAGGGTTGTAAATGATTTGCCAATCATTGAAGGATTGTACGGCAGAGATTAAAGGGAGCGTGGGATGCAAGCAAGTTCCTAGAAGGTTCTCTACAAGGCTATAAATACCCTCACCTCTCACACACATAGCATCTCTTTTTCATGTAATTTTTCTTTTAAGTAATTTAGCTTATGAAGTTTTTAGTTTAAATGTAATTTTCATTTTAAATTTCTTGTAATCTGTTTTGATCATTAATAAAAATTCAATTTAGTTTTCATCACTTTGTTTTCAAATTATAAGCTCTTATTTCCTCAAGTTTAAATTACTCCTACTAATAAGCTTCAAATAAGCTCTCAAAAGCTCTTATAAGTCTATAAGCTCATAAGAGAGTTTAATTCAGTCTAATATCTACTTAACCTTAAAAAACAGCCTAATTACCTTAGCTTATGGATTTTGGACTTTTGGAAAGGGATTCAAAAATGGAAGGGATCCCATGGACTCTACTGGCTTATCCTAGGATAAGCCAGAGCTATTGATAAGCTCATTTGAGCAATTAGCTTTTGTTTAGCTAAAGCTTCAAGTAAGTTTTCCTTTAATTTCCTTGTCTTTCAATTTTTTAGCTTAATAATTGCTTATTAATATAGATCTGCTTATTAGCTTTATTTAGTTGCTTATCTGAGCTTGTTAGTGTTTCTAATTGCTTATTAGTCATTTCTCATTATCTGTTTTAGGTTAATATAGACTAAATCTTAGTTTTCTTAATATTTGTCATAAAACCTTAAAAAAACCTAAAAATTAGTTAGCATAGTCATAAATCTTTGATTCTATTTAGCTTATTCAGTTTTTGAATTTTATGATTATTGATAAGTTTAGATATAAGCCTGTTTAAGATCTGGTATAGAAGGTTTTTGATAATAAATCTAAGAGATTCTAAGGGCTGTGTTTTTTATAAGAATCTGTCAATATACTAAAAGGGGTGGTTTGGTTTAGAATCTACAAATCTCAGTTGTGTATCTTTGTTTTTGACCACCAAAAGTCAAAGTGTCTAAATGAATTCTTTTTGGTTAGTTTATCAGCATATTTATTAGGTTTGAGTTATTTTGAATCATTAGTTTAAGCTTGTTATCATTTAAGCTAATATGTTCATCCTCCACACCAGGGGACTGTTTCCTTTTGTCTTTGCTTGAGCAAATTTGAACCAAGCCATACAAGGCTTTGGTTTGTCATACTTGTTTTGTTTGGTTTGTGCTTGATTTGTGTTTAGCCATACTCAAGTAGAGTGTCTAAGTGCAGGTTACCCCTCTAGGATACCTGCACATTTATTTCTTGCCTTCTGTCATTTGCACTAGCAGTGGTAACAAAGTTACCACTGTTGTCACTCTTGGTTTCATTTTAGTTGGTAAATTTAAGTTTTAGGTTTTTAAAATTCAAGTTAATTATAGATTAGGATCAGCTTAATATAGTTTAGGTTTTAATTTTCAATTATAGCTTAAATCTTAGGGTGCATTTGCTGTCAAAAAGTTCATCAAAAACTCAAAAAGACCAAAAATAAGTAGTGTAGATA
Organism: Tanacetum coccineum; assembly: GCA_026074375.1. NCBI lineage: Eukaryota > Viridiplantae > Streptophyta > Magnoliopsida > Asterales > Asteraceae > Tanacetum > Tanacetum coccineum. The sequence continues at coordinate 12,902 of BQNB010131409.1, forward strand.
TTTTCTTTTTATAAGTGCTTAATTTTGTTGATTATTGGAAAAACTGGATAGCATGTTTTCATTAGGGCTTATTAGTAAGCTTATCTTCAAATTTATAGGATCTGAATTGGCTAATTGAGCATTTGAGCTTATTTTGTTTTTGAACTCTTTGAGTCATAATCTGAGTTAGCTGCTTTAATCATCAATTTCAGTTGTCTTTTAGTGTTTCCAGCTCAAATCTCTTTTCATATTTAGCTTAAGCACATCATTAGCTTCTAGGAACACTTTTTGTTTTTTCATTTGAGCTTAAAATGAGCTGTGTGCATGGATTTTAGTGAAATCAAAGTTTTCAAGCTCATAAGCTACCTTTCTGCAATCAGTTCTCCATAAGCTCTTTTTGAGCTTATATTTGAGTTTCAGCTAGTATTGTTTTCATTAAAAGTTCTTAAAAAAGTGTATTCTTTAAGTTTTAGTTATTAGTTTTTGATAAAAGTGAAAAAATAAAAAAGTGCAAAATGATGGGGGTTTGCCAGACTTGAACCCACAACCTCCTTCTCATAAACCATACGTCTTACCAATTTGCTTCAATAGCTCATCCATCCATAACTCCCACCTTTTAATACTTATACACAATTTAATTCCTTTCTTTCATTATAAGCCGTAGCATATAAGCTCATTTACCCAGCTTATTAGATAAGCTGGGTAAGTTTCCTTATTTTTCCCCCAATCTATGTTATATCTTTGACTTTTCTTGAAATTTTGAGATTTTTCCATTTAGTAGATTAATTTTAATCATTTTTCTTAGGTTTTAACTTTGAAAAATACATAAAAAATAGAAAAAAGTTTTTTAAAAATACAAAAAAATAGTTTTTAGCATTAGATTAAATACTTTTAGGTTTACAATCAGTAAAATAATTTTCACACCTTTTAGATTTTAATTTTCATTTTTGAGCTTTTATTTTTAATTTTAAAAATAGTTAAAAATAGTTTTATGAGTTTTTATGTTATTTTAGACTTTCATAAGTTTAAAAATCATTTTTCTAAATTTTTAGTACTTAATTTGCTATTTTTTGGATTTAATTAGATTAAAATAGTTTTTAATTCATAAAAAAATTCAAAAATAATCAAAAAAATGTTTTTCTTATTCTTAAAATTTTCTTTTGTCCTATTTTAGGTTTAGAAATTTAGTTTTCAATTTTAAAGTTTAATTTTGTCTTATTTGCTTAATTGTCGCGTTTTATTTGTTTCCCGTTAATTGTTTAAGTATTTAATTGCTTTTAATTGTTTATTTTAATTGTTGTTTTATTTAGTAGTTATAGATACTTAAAAATTTCCTCCCTCTTATTCAAATCATAATCCGAGCTAAAACGAGGTTTCAATTTCACAAGTCGTTAGGGAAACGACCCGGGTGATCATTCTTCCCGGTTAAATATACGTATTATATATTATATATATCTTTTAGAGTGAGCTTTTCTTAAGGGAGACTTTAGGAAAGTTCTTAATTGCTCTTTTGGAAATATTATATTATATATTTTTGCGTGTATAAAACTTGCAATCAGAGTGGTACTTCCGGTGAAAGATTGTAGAATGATCAAACCGTATGCCTTTCCATACAAAAACCCATATTTACCTTTATAAACTTGTTACTCCTTGGCTTTAGTGGTGGAGATGTGTATTCTTGCCAAGCTTATGATAGAATACTCGTCACGACCGAGCAATTGAGAGAATTAGTTACATGTTACCACATAGATTAGTTGAGTGATTTGAGTGTTTTCATCTTCCTATTTTGTGAGGTGTTTGGTTATGTACTTGTAATAGATCGAATAAATGCTTTAACAGAAAATATCCTTAGGGATATATTTTTATAAACTTTTAAAGGCTACTTGAGGACAAGTAGGATTCAAGTGGGGGATTGATGACATCAAATAACGTCTATTTTATAGCATCGTTTATCCCATGTTATTAACCCATTTTGTATAGTTATTGCAAATAATTGTTACTTAATCGTTTATATTTGAGAATTGCAGTAATTATAGAGTAATTGGTGAAACTTAGCAAAACGCGCGCATTCTGGAGCTTAAATGAAGATATTTTGAAGATTACTATTCTGAAGACCAATACGTCGTATCCATCAAGGAAGATACGGCGTATCCGTGTATGCACTCACCAAAGACCACAAAAGGAATGAAGATTAATACGCCGTATTCATGAACTTCAATACGCCGTATTTAATGTTTATTATACACGAAGATTCTAGAAGATATCAAATGTGGTCCTTACTCTAAGAAATCTCAATACGCCATATCCCACATCGGTGGATACGGCGTATCAAACCGACTACCAGACCCTATATATAGACGACCCTAAACTCAGTTTTAGGTATGCAAGTGAATCCCTAAACCACCACGTTGACCAAGAGACGATCAGAAGAGCGTAGAAGGTCAGAAAAGAGCCTCAAGGTCATAGGAAAACTCTCGTAATCTTCGCGCAACTGAATACGCGTTCGATCGAGGTTTCTTTACTTTAATCGTTCCTATATCAAACCGTGTGTATTTTTACAATGACTATTGACTGATACATTTAGGTATCAGCCATGTTTATAAAGATCTAATGTTTGGTTTATTTATCTTGATTACTTAATTTATTATTGATTGTTGTTTATGTTTATCAATTTATATTCGTTTACGTGCTTAAGTATGCGACCTATCATTCAACTGGGTCTAGTCCTACATATTTAATGCGCTGCAACTTCGGTGTTGTTTGGGCATAGGCTAAGAGTCCGGGATAGCTCTCCATATTGCAATTTATATATCTAGAATCATAGGATCACAAATATTGACATATCCTTGCCTTTAGTTTAGTGAGCTTAGTTGAGCCATAAGGTGACCTTGGTATCAACGAGTACGTTCTTATTCAATTGGTAAGGACTCAGAAAATAGACTACTAGTATATAAAGAGCCGTTAAGCAGTAAGTGGGTAAAGTCTCGATGAGCTAGGGTTTAGTAAGAGCACCATTACTTAGACCCTAAGATAGATTATAATCAACATAAGGAAGCTTTATGCGGATGCGTCTAATTGTGACAGAATTAGCGTGTCTAGGTCTTAGGAAGAAGTACCGCCTAAGTCTAGGAATGATATGCCCTTCGAGATAAGACAATCATTGCACTAAATAAACAAACCTGCGTTTTATCGGATTATTCATGGTTGATACGTTTTCCTTACATTAGTTCTCGACCGCTTCTCTATCGTTTGTTTGTCTTCTTGTGTGTGTTTATTGCTTTACTTGTCATCAAAGCCTTAGGTTAGATACACAAAACCGTGCCAGTCTCTCAGGCTAAAATCCCCCTTTTGCATTAGTTTTAGGTTTAACTTAGATAACTAAAATACTAATAGAATTAGGATTAACGCTCTCGCTCTTAGTGATCGACACCCTACTTACCATGAAACTTCATCTGACCGGGTACACTGCCCATTAAAGTGTTGTTTTTAGGTATAGTCAGCATAAAATAAATAGTAAAACTTGATACATAAAATAACACCTACACAACGACTATGAATTCACACATCACCTCCATGATATACCCATCGCCTTCACAGCCAACTAGATGGAACAATGCCATTCCTTCAAAAATCAATATCAATACTTGGAGAGATACTGCCAACAAGAAAGAACCACGATGCAAGAGACATTGAGTTGCACTACATAAGATTCCCTTTATTTAATGAAGACATAGAAATGGAAGAACACATCCTCATTCGCTGCAATATTGCCTTAGATACTTGGAGAGATGTCCTCAAATAGTGGAATATCACCAACATTCACTTCAACAATCTGTATGATGTGATCCATTTGGCTGATTATGTCCCGATCGCTGGCAAGCACTCAAGGTTCTTTGACGTCATGGTACAAACAACAATCTGGGCCCTTTGGAAGTTTAGAAACGTCTCTACTTTTTCCATCAAACAGCATAGGAAGGATCTTATTTTTAGCGACATAAAGATGTTGTCTTTCACTTGGGTGTCTAGTAGATGTAAAAAATCGTGTTTAAATTGGATAGAGTGGTTTAACGATCCTTGTAACGCTCTATCCACCATTTGTAATCTTCTCTAGCGCCTTGCTAGTGTTTATATTTCAATTGACGTTAAAAAAAATGTAGTCCCATGATTTTCCAATAAGATTAGCAAGAGCACAGAATAACTCAAGTTCTAGTTCTAATAGATAACGTACAATATCATCTGAAATTTTGTTTCTTTTAGGTACTGTTGGATTTTGGGTGATTAATCTACGTTTGCCTTCCCTTTGACGATAGTCATATACGTTTTAACTGAGTCATACTTTACTTGTTCTAGAGTCGTTGGGCTATTGCCCACTCGAATTGAACAACGTTTTCACGATTCTTATATATAAAACTGATCACAAAATGTCGTGTCATCCGCACTATCCACCTGCAGACTCAACGAGAACTCATATATATTTTTTTGTCAGGATTGCTACATAGCCTAAATACTGAAGCATTTAGCAATATAAAGAGTAACACAACAAACTTATAGTTAAAGCATTTATTTCAGTATTATTTGAATGCATAATTTTATTGGACAAATGGTAGCTAAATGTATCATAGTTGTCATGATTTCTTTTTATATGTATAGAACAAAAAAATTTGCTTTTCTGTGTACTAAACTCGATTTTATTGCATTTTTTTGTGTATTAAATGACCATTTTTCCCCTCCCGGGATAATAAAATGATGGGTAAAATGGTCATAAAATACATAAAAAAATGCTATAAATTCGATTTTAGTACATAGAATAGCAATAAAATTTGTTCGATACATATAGAAAGAAATCGTGACAACTATGATACATTATCATGTCATTAGCACAATTTTATTTGCATCCAACAAAAAATATGCTACACATACGTTATCTTATTGCAATTGAGAGCGCATGGTTCTTGTCCTCAGTTTTCCAAAGATATCAAAGCTATCAATAAAGAGAAAACAACCTTGACTACCTGATAAAAGGGATTGTATGACGAGTGCAGCAGCGGTTAAACCACATTTATTAAATTCGAACTTTCTTTTTACATTATAAGTAGTATTTAATACACATTATAAATCATTATAGTTAAATCCGACTTTTGATTAAATGAACTCAAACTTTCCTTTTATAGTTACGTTAAACTTCACCCTTAAGGCAATCATTAAACAAACCCAAACATATTACTATAACTAACAAAAAGCAGAATCGCTACATTTAATGTGTTTGTTTACCCGACCCAGTCTGACTAGCCATACCCGGCCTGGATCCAACACATAGCACAATCCGACCCATCTGACTCCGGTCCAACCAAAAACATCAAACCATATCACCATCTCTCACTTCAGTAACAACACGTAGATCATACGTGTCTCTCTCACCCTATCCCTTCTCTCTTTCTTAATCCCACTTTCTACAAACCATATCACATGTTCTTCCACCGCCCTCATTCTCAACCACCTCTATTGCTTTCTCTCTCTAAGAACAGTCAGATTTCACCTTCTTAAGATCAAAAATCTAAAATTGGTTGACGTAAATGTATTGCTTCAAATTGCAGCTATGTGTTTGAGGGAATATTAGTTTTAATTATATCTTAAATTTTTTTGGATGTTGGGTTGTGGTAGAAAAAAAGAATAAATTACATATTAAGACCAAGAGGAAGAGAGCAACAATATTGCAAAAGAGTTTTATCAAAATGCATGCATCGAGCTCTAATTTGTAAGTATCAATCTTTTAGTATCTACATATATGTATATTGCTTTGGGTATGGTTTAATTTTACTTAATTTATTCTTTTATTTTTTGGAGGAGTATTTAGGATTAGGGTATGTGAAAAAAGTTTTCAATGTTTGACAGTGCTTTTTTATGTGG
>BQNB010131410.1:0-18787 GCA_026074375.1 Tanacetum coccineum
GCTTGATAATTAATACGTCTCTTGACATCGTTTAAATTCTCGATCTTTGAATATTCCTCGATCAAACATGTTGTAGATGAATTTTTTTAATGAACCCTAGAAAACACTAAGACTTCAACAAGAAACATTGTGCAAAAACGCATATGTCTTCAAAATAATTCCTTCTTCAAGCGTTGAGGTTTTACCATGATTTGAAAAAGAGAACGGTGTTGTTGAAGTTAACTAACGAAGAATCTTGAAAGATTTGATGAAATTGTCACTTTTAGTCCTAGTGAGAGGATGTTTATTACAAATCACGTCCTTTTTTAAACAAAACAAGCTCTTTCTACTTCTGGACTTCAAGTGGCGCATGGAGAAGGTTTAGAACAACAAAATTATCGCATAAGAAGAGTCGAGGCTTAAAAATGGCGCATGGAACTCTCTTGGTTACTCAAATTAGTTAAATAAAAAAAATATTTTATATAAAATGTAAATTCATTTTTTAGATAATTAAATAATATATAATATATATATAAGTATATATATATAAAAAATAAATTATATATATATATATGTGTGTGTATATATATATCATTGTATAATATGATATATATGTATGTAATATATATATTTGTTGTAATATATAATATTTGAGTATATATATTAGTATATAAATATATTTATATATATAATATATATATATTATTTTTATATGAAATATAATTTTATAATTTTATTAAAGTGCAAAACAAAAAGTAAACTATAAAATTTTAACTTATATTTAATTTTAAATAAATAATAATTATAATAACAATAATATAATAATAATAATAATAATAATAATAATAATAATAGCAACAACAACAAAAATGATAATAATAATATGAATTCTATGGAATTGTAAACAATCCTCACATTTTGCTATGGAATGTTGAATTCCATATATATGGGATTTTGAAGGAATTTCATTCAATTTCGTTTGCTAACCAAACACATTAAGGAATGGAATTCGTATTCTGAATTTCTTGAATCTGCCAACCAAACGCGTTATGGAATGGAATTATATTCCAATTCCATCAGAATCTTTAAGATTCCACAAACCAAACGAGCCCTTAGAACAACAAAATTAGCGCATAAGAAGAGTCATGGCTTAAAAGTGGCGCATGGAACTCTCTTGGTTACTCAAATGGAGGGTTCTTTGCAGGGGCGGAGTCAGAAAAAAATTCGAGGGGGGCAAAAAAAATTTCAACAACTGTATAACTAAAACATAAAGTGGGTCGTCATATATTTTACTGTTTACGTCGTCTTTATAACCATCTTCTGTTTTGATGTGTTACCCCATATTTATATGTCTATGTCTATTTATAATAAAATTAATAAAAATAAAATAAAATATGAAAGAAAATGAACCCACACACGTGACCTTTATTAGAAAAGAAGACAAAATGTGTTTTGCTCGGAATGTATTTTATACTTTGTTTATTGTACTATGTCCTTTTTACTCATTTAACTAGTATACAAGCATTGTTTTTCTTTCTTCTTCCTCCTTCTCTTTACTCCTTCACCATTTCAAACAAAAAAACCATTAAAAAAACACATTGTTCTTTCTTCTTCCTTCTTCATCCTCCTTCTTCACCATTTCAGGGGGGGAATAGCAAAAAAATCTCAAATACTTAAAAAAATTACACAACAATTTTTTTGGGTGCCCCCTGCCCCCTGTAACTCCGCCCCTGGTTCTTTGCCTCCAATTTTGTCAAAACTTCTTCCTTTTTCTTAAAATGTAGGGCACAATGTTTTTCCCCAGCACTTTTTGTCTTCAAAATCTTGAACTCCTTATTGTAAATGCCGCATGAAAACTTTGTCCAAGCTATCTTTGTATTTCAAGTCTTGATTTCTTCAATAAATGGCTCATTAATCTTTAAAATATTCATTTTTTCTTGAATCTTGAATCTTGATCTTTTTCTTTAAGAATGTGGCACACCAAACATTTTGATTTTCAAAAACATCACTTTCTCTTAAACTTTGATTCTCCAAAGATGACGCACCTTTCTTGAAGCTTTTGATGTCACACCCCCAGATGGGCCCTAGACGGAATACGTGTCCGGAGGCGTGACGTTGTTGAGCATCTCAAGTACAAAGCATAAGGAGCGACCTATAAGGGTACGTTTTAAAAATAAACACCGTTGCATAAATTTAAAATAATAATAAGTTTACATCAATCAAATTTAAAAGATTCAAAAGTTAAAATGCGGAAGCTTTAATAAGTTCAACAACGGTATTTAAGATAACATAGATGAAATCTGAAAACTGGTTCGGGCAATTAGACTTCGCATAGATCAAGCAACATCTTCCAAGCTAAGCACCTGAGGAAACATGTTTAAAACGGTCAATATAAAGTTGGAGTTGAAGTTCATAGTTTGAGATTGGAAGAAATAGTGGACCACAAGATTTTACAGGCATGCGACAGTTATAACAAATACAACTTCACATAAAAGATATTTACGTTGCACCAAGCTCATGACACCGATGCTAATTCTGAGACATAGCTTTCATATAGCTATAGGTTACATAGCCCTAGAGGAAATCCGACCTAAGATTTCCTATTTGAAATTCGACATGACATATATCCGTTTAATCGGGTGCCACGTGGGTAGTGAGCGCTACTCACCCAGATAGGGATAATTAGTCCAAATAGATCTATTTATTCACTCGCTCTCCCTCAACCGGTCCTCCGGTCAAGAGATTAACAGTTCATGATAGTTTTGGGCAATAAGAGGTCCTAAGACGCTAACTTGTGCAAGCACGGTAAACAAGGAAAAGTTCTCATAAGAAAGTACTTGTGTCCGATTTTTAAAAAAACCCCAAGAGCAAGTTTCTTACTCCCAGAAGTTATAAAACATTTGATTCAAAACAAGTAAAAGTGCGAGGCTATGAACTCACCTATATGATATGGTAAAGAGTAACACGTCAAAAGTATGACCTCAAAACGAACTGTGGAACAGCGGGTGAAGACCTAGAATAATACGGTATTTTATTTAGTCTCAAAAAGTTAACATAAGTTATTTGATGCATGAACGTTATATTATTCATTTTTTGTAAACGATATTTGTGTATTAAAACAGTATGAGTCCGGTTTTTATGAAAGAGGTCCTCAAGTTGTAAGTAAGTAAGTATATAAAAATTATATTAGTTTATATAAATATATATTATATTATTAATTAACGTATCAAATAAAAATTATTATTTAAAATTTGACATTTCTAAATCGATAAGTAATTTATTCTAAAACATTTTATTACTTAGGTTTTCTAAGAAATATAGCTAAGTAGAAGGTTTTTACAAAATTTCGGCATGACCCGTTCGTGTTTACACATTTTTCCAAAGTCGTAGACTTTATCAAAAACAAATTTCAAACCATTTCCAAATCAAAATTTACATTTTACAAACTCTACACAATCGTTTTCCGTTTAAAACAAGTCTAACGAGTCACTAAAACTCTTATTGGGCTTTTAGGCCCACTAAGCCTTTAATATGCCAAAGTACGAAATAAATAAGTCTGATATACTAAAAAGATAACAAACAAGTTCTAGGTTCATCAATAAGCTACCACAAGCTCATAATAAGCCAAGACAAATAAGCCGAACCCATAAGCTTATGAATAAGCTTGGGCCGTGGGTTTATGTTATGGGTGACGTGGGCTTGTAGGCCCATTAAGCTTTATTTGAGCTTATTGGTTAAGTCAAATAAACTTAATGTTTTACCCTTACAAAAATAAGCTAGAAATAAGTATACTAAATTTAAGTTACAAGAAATAAGCTTAAGATAATATTTTTTTATGTTTTCTTATTTATTCGTGTATATGTATGTGCTAAAATAAGTTCAAATAATCAAACAAGCTCTCAAATAAGCTCACAAATATAAGCCGAATACAAAAAGCTTAAAAGTACAAGTATTATTACATAAAAATAACCACGATCACGAAACTATGATTTCCTTGTATTTATTCTTAAAATTTTCGAACCACAACTATAACCTTTTAAGGTTTATGTATTTTCAAAATCATTCTTGTTATAAAACAACATGTACAACAAAGGTTTATGCATCAAGAAGAGTAGAAAAGTACAAGTTATTTGAGGATTTAGAGACTTACAAAGAAAAATGAGTTTTAGAGATGAACAAAGATCGAGAACAACCTAAACGTTGTTTATTTTTTACCCGAATGATCTTAAATGATCAATCCTTCAACTATTTTTCAAATGTAAATGATTGAACGTGAAAAATGTATGTTTTTGTGTTGGTTCGTGTGTAGGGAGAGACAAAGAGAGAAAATGAATCTTGTGTGTGTGAAATGTGTGCAAGAAATGAGAAGCACATGAATATAACTACAAGGATCACACACACACATACACACACTCTTTGTGTGACATTCGGTTAGGGGACAAGAATAGGGGGACCAAAATGATCTTCTTATCACATTAATTCTAGTATAAGTCATTTACCTTAATTGAAGCTAGTATGTCTAGGAATAAAGTTCAAAATTTGAATCTTATGCATGTATATACATACATATCCGGTTGTAAATGAGACTAAGAGGGGGGGGGGACCAAAATGGTCTCAATTATTTTAGGATCACTAGTGCTAGATATTGAATTAATTCTCAAGCATGCATGCACATCAAATGTTACTTGTAATATTCGGGATACGCAAATATTGAAAACGCATAACGACTTCACGGAAATTTATGAAATTTTAATTATTGCTTAAAAACGTAAAAACGCGTCCACTGAAGAAAGACTATGATCAAATATAATATGGTTCGCTCCCGGAGACGATTCTCATATATTAACGGGACAACTTCCCGGTTACGCGTAAAAGTTATACGAAACTTATAAAAATTCAAATTATTAGACGGAAAACGGTTATGATACTGAATGGAAATTCATGAGTTGTGACATTCTTTCCCCGTTAAAGAAGCTTTGTCTTCAAAGCTTAGGACGCAACCTCTGCCGCGGGTGCAAAGTTGGTGAAAAGGTGTGGGTACTTCTTTTGCATTTGGTCTTCACGCTCCCACGTAAACTCAGGACCTCTCCTAGAGTTCCAACGTACCTTGACGATCAGAATACGGCTCTTCTTTAGAAGCTTGACCTCACGGTCCATGATCTCGACAAGTTCTTCTATGAAATGCAGTTTTTTGTCGATTTGGATTTCATCCAACGGTATAGCAAAAGGTTCATCAGCTAAGCATTTCTTCAAATTCAAGACGTGAAACATACTATGAACTTTGTTCAACTTCTCTGGGAGTTCAAGACGATAGGTAACGGTTCCTACTTTAGCGATGATCTTAAAAGGTCTAATATATCGCGGGTTCAACTTTCCCTGTTTGCCAAAACGTATCACCCCTTTTCATGGCAATACCTTCAACAAGACCTTGTCTCCTACTTGAAACTTAAGAGGTTTTCGTCTTACGTTGGCATAACTCTTTTGACGATCACGGGCGGCTTGGATACCGCTCTTGATTTAAACTATTTTCTCGGTTGTCTCGTGAATGATTTCTGGGCCAGTGAGCTGACTATCCCTAACTTCAGCCCAACAGATAGGTGATTGACACTTGCGCCCGTACAACACCTCAAACAGAGCAGCCTTAATGCTGGTATGGTAACTGTTATTGTACGAGAATTCTACCAACGGTAGGTGTCTATCCCAACCTTTTCTAAAGTCGAGTATACAAGCACGTAACATGTCCTCCAACGTCTGAATGGTTCTCTCACTCTGGCCATCGGTCTCTAGATGGTAAGTTGTACTCATATCCAATCGAGTACCTAATACTTTATTAAGGGACTTCCAAAAATGTGATGTAAATTTCCCATCACGATCAGAGATGATCAAAACTAGCACTCCGTGCTTTGAGACTACTTCCTTTAAGTATTGTCTCGTCAACTTCTCTAACGTATCATCTTCTCGCATAGGCAAGAAATGAGAAGACTTAGTGAGACGATCAACGATTACCCAAATCGTGTGTTGACCGGATGCCGTCTTTAGCAACTTAGTCACAAAGTCCATCGTTATATTCTCCCATTTCCATTGTGGGATCTCTAGTTGAACCAACAAACCTAATGGTTTCTGATATTCTATCTTAACCTTGGCACAAGTTAAACACTTGCTGACATAAGTGGAAATTTCTGCTTTTATGTTGGGACACCAATACAGCCTCCTAAGGTCTTGGTACATCTTATCCGATCCAGGATGGATGGAATACTTTGACTTATGAGACTCGTGCATAATTAAAGCTCTTAGATCACCAAAACACGGAACCCAACTTCGATTGTTCAAACATAATGTTTCGTTAGCGCGAGGTTCTAGCTTGTTAATCATGGCATGCAAATCTTTGTTGATGAAGTTCTCTTCCTTTCTGGCTTCTGATTGAGCACTCAAAATCTGCTTAGGCAGGTTTAACCTTATAGTCATAACTAAGGCTCAAACTCGTAGCAGCTTGTTTCTCTCCTTTCAGCTCAGGGCATCAGCCACCACGTTTGCCTTCCCTGGGTGATATCGAATCTCACAGTCGTAGTCACTCAACAACTCTAACCAATGTCGTTGTCTCATATTCAGCTCCTTCTGATCGAGAATGTGTTATAAACTCTTGTGATCAGTGAACACAATGAACTTTGTACCGTACAGATAGTGTCTCCACATCTTTAAGACAAACACTACTGCACCAAGCTCTAGGTCGTGTGTGGTATAGTTCTTCTCGTGAACCTTGAGTTGGCGGGATGCGTAGGCTATGACCTTCTCCCTCTGCATCAAAATCGCGCCCAACCCTTTATGCGAGGCATCGCAATATACCACAAAGTTCTCACTTCCCTTCGGTAAGGCCAATATCGGTGCACTACACAATTTCTGCTTCAACAACTGAAATGTTGCCTCTGCCTTTTCTCCCCAATCAAACTTTACACTTTTCTGAGTCAGTTTCATCATAGGTCTAGCAATTTTTGAAAAACCTTTGATAAATCATCAATAGTAACCAGCCAAACCTAAAAATTGACGAATCTCGATTGGTGTCTTGGGTGACGCCCAATCCTTGAAAAACTCAATCTTAACAGGATCAACGTGAATGCCTTCACTATCAATCACGTGACTAAGAAATTGTACCTTTGATAGTCAAAACTCACACTTTGAAAACTTGGCGTATAATTCTTCCTCCTTCAATAACTTCAAAATCAACTTAAGGTATCCTTCGTGCTCCTTTCTGCTCTTGGAGTAGATCAAAATATCATCGATGAATACAATTACGAATCTATCCAGATACGGTTTGCACACCCGATTCATCAAATCTATGAATACTGCTGGTGCGTTAGTCAAGCCAAACGGCATTACTTGGAACTCGTAGTGTCCATAGCGTGTCCTAAATGTTATCTTTGGAATATCTTCCTCACGAACTCTGAGTTGGTGATAACCAAATCTCAGGTCGATCTTAGAGTAGACTCATGATCCTTAGAGTTGATCGAACAAGTCGTCGATCCTTAGAAGTGGGTATCGGTTCTTCACAGTAAGTTTGTTTAGTTCACAGTAGTCGATACATATCCGAAAAGAACCATCTTTCTTTTTGACAATCAAAACCGGTGCTCCTCAGGGTGAGGAACTGGGTCTTATAAATCCTCTGTCAGAAAGTTCTTGCAATTGAGTGGACAACTCTTGCATTTTGGCTGGTGTTAATCGATACGAGGCTCGTGCTACAGGTGCAGCACCAGGGACTAAGTCGATTTGAAATTCAACTTGTCGAGCAGGTGGTAGTCCAGGCAAATCTTCTAGAAAGACTTCCAAAAATTCTCGTACGATTGACACGTCCTCAAGTCGCTTCTACTCCAACTTATCCTCAGCCTTCTTGGATGTAACTTGCGCTAGGTAGACTTGACATCCCTACTGAATATACCTTTGGGTCCTTGTACACGATATGATGTTCAGCTTACTTCCGCTGCTACAGTTATCACCTCGAATTATCAATACCTCACCTCCATAAGGAATACGGATGACCTTCTTGTCATAAACGATCAACGCGTGGTACTTCTCCAACTAATTCATACCAATGATGACGTCGAAACTACCAAGTTCTACAGGCATTAGGTCGATGTCGAACGGATGACCTAATAATCCTAACGTGCAACCTCTAAGAACAACCTTTTTTTCTGAAATTCTTCCATCGGCTAGTTCTACGGCATAACTGGTTTCTAAAGAGGATGGGGCAATATCAAACAAAGCACTAAAGGTAGACGACACAAAACTTCTATCGGTACCCGAATCGAATAACATAGAAGCATAACAGTTATTAAGAAGAAACATACCCGTGACAACATTGGAATCAGGGTTTGTTCCTCCTCCACCAATGGTGTAAGCCCTTACTGTAGCTTCGTTACCTCCATTCTGGTTTCCAGTCTTGTTCCTAACTCGGTTCCCATGGTTTTGGTTTCTTAACTTTGGACATTCTCTCTTCACATGTCCCGGTCTCCCATACTAATAGCAAAAAACACCTTGTTAATTCCTAAGTGGGGCTCTTTGCGTGTTTGGAATAGCAGCTGCAGATCTGCAATCTCTTATCTGGTGTCCAACTCTCTTACAGTTATTGCACTTCACTGTACATGGCCCTACATGGTGGTATCTGCACTTGTTGCAGAGTGGGTGAGGTCCAGCATACCCTTTCCTCTCATTGTTCCCAGCCGTGTAGGATCTAGCCACATTCTTCCCACTAACATTTTGCCTCTTAAATGGTGGTTGTTGTCCATGGTTATCCCTTGGGTTACTTTCCATCCTCCTCTTATTCTCAGCACTCCTTGCAGCATAACGCTGGAGCTTCTTGTCCATCAATTGGTTAGCAATGCGTATGGCATCTTGGAGTCTAGCCGGATTCACAGCAATCACATTTTCTTGAATGTTGTCTGGTAATCCTCCAATAAACCTCTCCAATTTATCCTCTTCGTCAGAGACCATTCTAGTACACAACAAAATCAACTCCTGAAACCTTTGAGTGTAAGCAGTCAAGTCGTTTCCTTTCACAGTCAGATTCCACAATTCAGTCTCCATCTTCTGAATCTCATTCCTCGGGCAGTACACTTATGTCATCAACCTCATAGTCTAGCCCAGTCATTGGGTATGCCGAATCAACACCAAATGTTATTTTATGAGAGTTCCATCAAGTCAAAGCACTGTCCTGCATTGTGCATGTAGCATATTTCACTTGATACTTCGGTGGACAATTACTGATGTTGAACACAGTCTTCATTTTCTCGAACCAACGGGTCAATCTAACAACGCCTTTGGTTCCTGAGAAATTATGTGTCTTACATTTCAAGAAGTCTTAGAATGTACACTCTGGAGCCACTGGCATGAAACCTCCACAGTTCATGCAATGATTCCTATTTCTATTTCTATTTCCATTTCCATTTCCCTCGTTACCTTCATTTCCATTTCCTCCGTTACCTCCATTCCCATTTCCTCTGTTACCTCCATTTCCATTTCCTCTGTTACCTCCATTTCCATTTCCTCTATTCCTACCTTCTTGTTCATCCCCATTCTCATTTAGGGGTTCAAGGTTCATTGCGGCTTCACGAGCCTCCATCCCTTCAGCTACTCGGCGAGTAACCAATTCTTCAATGTCCTCATGGGTCATGGACGCTCCAGATCGGGTGTTAGGCATCTTCCTACAACATAACAACGTAACACTCGATGAGATTTCTAGGTGATGTGAGATCACTAACGGTGTTAAATAAAATTTACGCTTAATTCACATAGAAAATACATGATCGAAATATATTTATGGAAACCCCATAATGCATGACGCAAAAGCATAAGTAAATCAAATCATGACATCATGTCATAGATAAATACCAATTTCATATCATCGAACATTAGTGATTACATCACACTAGTTTCAAAATACAAAAAATACGAGTTTCTAACACTACGGTCATCACTAAACGCTATTGCTCAATACTGGAACACTAATGAACATATCTAAGGACGGTAGCCTATGTGCTTCCTAGTACACGCCTCAAATCTGCCAACTCTTACTTGATCATAGAATCAAAACCGCCGTATATGCCTCAGCTTTCTCTGCATACGTAACATGCCTCGCTGGAGTCGGTCAACTCTTTGACTCTCAACACTCGCGGTGCTCCTGAGCCTCTTGTTATCCCTCTCCAACTCAACAACCCTCTCAGTCAAAGCAGTGACTGCCGAATCAATCCCAACAATCCTACGTCCTTGCTCCCTCTGGACTCCCTTAATGACTTGTATATGATGGACTAGAATAGCCTTTGTATGATCATGGAACCTCTGTACTAGGCTCCCCAAAGTTCATACGTATACTCCATAACTCTCTCCTCCTAAGCATGCTCAGGGGTATCCTTTGGCATCACATGATGCGTAATCCTCTCAACTCTAACCTTAACCGGGCCCCTTGTACCCGTCTCACTCTCCTCTTGATCAACAGCCTCAACTACAACTCTAGCATCAATCCCTCTATCCCTAAGAGCATCTGCGTAAGCAATACACTCATCAATTTCTGCCTGAATCTCTAGGTCGATATCCTGCTCTAAGTGAGGCTCATCACTACCCTTGACAATAACATCATCCCTCAAACTAGTCTCTCTAGGATCTACCTCTACATCTGCCGAATAACCAGAATCCCTAACCCTCTTAGGCAATGGTATCAAATCAGCACGAACATGAGATAAAGCTCCGGATATAGGTGGTAATACAGGTACATATGTCATAAGGGACCTACGTCTCTTATGAGATGGCCTCGCGGAAGTACTCGATAAATCAGGAGAAGAATGATCTGACAATGAGTGTCTCGAAGAAGAATCAGATGAAGCATCCGAATGAAAATCTGATGATGCCTCTGATGATGAATCTGAAGAAGAATCTTGAGCTGAATCATCTGGAGAAAAATAATTTGATGAAGAATGATTGACAGAATGTCTAACATCAAGTTGCTAAACAGGTAACGGTCCAACCCTCTTCCTCGCAGTCATCATGTGTACTGGCCCATTAAGATGGTAGCGGTACGGTCGACCATGAGGAATAGGTTGTCCAGGTGCTAGAATCATAACTCGACGATGAGGTATGATAGGTGATCTCTGGGTAGAAAAGGTAATCTCAGTGAAAGGTGTACCATGGGTAGGTGATGGTGGTGTATCTAGTGTATCACTGTCTGTGGTGTCGTCAGCCGATGATAAAAATGGTGAGATAGCTGGTAATGGTGGTATATGGTCTAATGATAGATCCTCAGATGGATCAGACTCTGAATCAGATGCAGGTGCGTAATCAGGAGATGCTGGTGTATAATCTGTGGATGGTGGTATAGTAGGTTCTATGATAGATGTCTCTGTGGGTATTACTGTAGTGTCAGTCTGAGTAGTGGATGGAGTAATCACTAGTGTGGTGTCAGGAATAGTGGTAGGGATAGTACCGAACAAGATGACTCATCCAGCAGGTGTCCCTATGCTATCCTCTGATGAATCCGAAGAAACTGAGATAACTGAAATAGCCATGACCTGCATAAGCAAAGTTTATATAAATCATCTTTATATCAACCATGCATGATGCAACATATGATCGGGTGAATGGGTAACTGGATGAACTCAAAATGAACGAATGAATGCGCGGGTCATCGAGTACGGCATGATGGGATGAAATGAGAAATACTTATAGTAATATTAGTTATACTTAGTATTTACTACATATATATTATTTATATAGTATTTAATTATGTATACGTACTATGTAAAATCACGTAAGGCACATAATCACGTAGGATCACATACTGGTTATAGTCCAGACCTAGTTTATACTACCTGGTTCTCTATAACCTTGGCTCTTGATACCAATCTGTCACACCCCCAAACGGGCCCTGGACGGAATACGTGTCCGGAGGCGTGACGTTCCTGGATATCTCAAGTACAAAGCATAAAGAACGACCTCTAAGGGTACGTTTTAAAAATAAACACCGTTGCATAAATTTAAAATAATAATAAGTTTACATCAATCAAATTTAAAAGATTCAAAAGTTAAAATGCGGAAGCTTTAATAAGTTCAACAACGGTATTTAAGATAACATAGATGAAATCTGAAAACTGGTTCGGGCAATTAGACTTCATATAGATCAGGCAACATCTTCCAAGCTAAGCACCTGAGAAAAACATGCTTAAAACGGTCAACATAAAGTTGAGTGAATTCATAGGTTTAATTTGATGTAATAGTGGACCACAAGATTTTACAGGCATGCGACAGTTATAACAAATACAACTTCACATAAAAGATATTTACGTTGCACTAAGCTCATGACACCGATGCTAATTCTGAGACATAGCTTTCATATAGCTATAGGTTGCATTGCCCTAGAGGAAATCCGACCTAAGATTTCCTATCCGAAATTCGACATGACATATATCCGTTTAATCGGGCGACCCGTGGGTAGTAAGTGCGACTTACCCGGATAGGGATAATTAGTCCCAATAGATCTATTTATTCACTCGCGCTCCCTCAACCGGTCCTCCGGTCAAGAGATTAACAGTTCATGATAGTTTTGGGCAATAGGAGGTCTAGCGCTACTTAGGCAACACGTAAACAGGGAAAAATTCTCATGAAAGTACTTGTGTCCGATTTTAAAAACAAGCAATGTTTCTCACCCCAAAGTTATAAAATATTTATTCAAAATAAGTAAAAGTGCGGGGCTATGAACTCACCTTGATGATATGGTAAAGAGTACACGTCAAAGGTAGGGTCACTCGAAACGAACGGTGGTACACGGGTATGACCTAGAAGAATTCGATTTAGTCTTGGAAAGTTAACATATGTGATTTGATGCATGAACGTTTATTATTCATTTTGGGTAAACGTTATTTGTGTATTAAAACATTAGTGATCGGTTTTTATGAAAGGTCTTAAGTTGTAAGTAAGTATGTATATAATATTATATTAGTTATATAAATATAATATTATATTATTATTAACTTATAAATAAAATTTTTATTTATAATTTGACATTTCCAGATCGTTAAGTAACTTAGTCAAAACATTTTATTATTTATGTTTTCTAAGAAATTTCTAAGTATAAGGTTTTTACAAAAAATTCGGCATGACCCGTTCGTGTTTACACATTTTTCCAAAGTCGTAGACTTTATCAAAAACAAATTTCAAACCATTTCCAAATCAAAATTTACTTTTTACAAACTCTACACAATCGTTTTTCGTTTAAAACAAGTATAACGAGTCACTAAAACTCTTATTGGGCTTTTAGGCCCACTAAGCCTTTATTATGTCAATGTACGAAATAAATAAGTCTGATACACTAAAAAGATAACAAACAAGTTCTAGGTTCATCAATAAGCTACCACAAGCTCATGATAAGCCAAGACAAATAAGCGGAACCCATAAGCTTATGAATAAGCTTGGGCCGTGGGTTTATGTTATGGGTGATGTGGGGTTGTAGGCCCATTAAGCTTTATTTGATCTTATTGGTTAAGTCAAATAAACTTAAAGTTTTACCCTTACAAAAATAAGCTAGAAATAAGTATACTAAATTTAAGTTACAAGAAATAAGCTTAAGATAATATTTCTTTATGTTTTCTTATTTATTCGTGTATATGTATATGCTAAAATAAGTTCAAATAATCAAACAAGCCCTCAAATAAGCTCACAAATATAAGCCGAATACAAAAAGCTCAAAAGTACAAGTATTATTACATAAAAATAACCACGATCACGAAACTATGATTTCCTTATATTTATTCTTAAAATTTTTGAACCATAACTAAAACCTTTTAAGGTTTATGTATTTTTAAAATCATTCTTGTTATAAAACAAGATGTACAACAAAGGTTTATGCATCAAGAAGAGTAGAAAAGTACAAGTTATTTGAGGATTTGGAGACTTACAAAGAAAAATGATTTTTAGAGATGAACAAAGATCAAGAACAACCCAAACGTTGTTTATTTTATACCTGAATGATCTTAAATGATCAAGCCTTTAACTATTCTTCAAATGTTAATGATTAAAAGTGAAAAATGTATTGTTTTGTATGTTTTTGTGTTGGTTCGTGTGTAGGGAGAGACAAAGAGAGAAAATGAATCTTGTGTGTGTGAAATGTGTGCAAGAAATGAGAAGCACATGAATATAACTACAAGGATCACACACACACACATACACACACTCATTGTGTGCCGTTCGGTTAGGGGACAAGAATAGGGGGACCAAAATGATCTTCCTATCACATTAATTCTAGTACAAGTCCTTTACCTTAATTCAAGCTAGTATGTCTAGGAATAAAGTTCAAAATTTGAATCCTATGCATGTATATACATGCATATCCGGTTGCAAATGAGACCAAGGGGGGGGGGGGGACCAAAATGGTCTCAATTATTTTAGGATCACTAGTGCTAGATATTGAATTAATTCTCAAGCATGCATGCACATCAAATGTTACTTGTAATATTCGGGATACGCAAATATTGAAAACGCATAACGACTTCACAAAAAATTATTAAATTTTAATTATTGCTTAAAAACGTAAAAATGCGTCCACTGACGAAAGACTACGATAAAATACAATATGGTTCGCTCCCGGAGACGATTCTCAGATATTAACGGGACAACTTCCCGGTTACGCGTAAAAGTTATACGAAACTTATAAAAATTCAAATTATTAGACGGAAAACGGTTATGATACTGAACGGAAATTCACGTGTTGTGAGACATTGCATATGGTGTTAAACTGCTAGAGGGGTCTGCCAGTGCAGATTTTGATTTTAGTAGCGGGCTTGTAATGAAGAGGGTTGCCATCCATTGAGCTTATGGATTATGTTGCTAAGAATAATGCCCCTTAATGTAAGTTGCTGCTCCTGCGTGTTTTTGCAGGTATATCCAAACTATATTTTGCTATGTGCACATGTTCTCACTGGGTTTTTGAGCGGGATCAGCATTCCTTTTATGCGGCTCTTTGTTCTGCTATTGAGCGTATTATGACTGCTTTTGGTCCTAGATTTGGTGATTGGCAGTGGATGTTCTCCACCTTACCATTTGCTTTTTGTGGGCTTGGTGTCTACTATGCAGGTGATAATTTGAACTATGCATTTCTTGCGTCTAGACTCTAATATGCTAGTTTGCAAACTAAGTTGCTCTGACATTTTTATATTGTAACTTTTGGGCTTGCTTTTGATAATGCCTTGAATGCTTATAATGTAAAAATAGAGATTGGTCTTTTAAGTAATCCAAGTGAGGTCGCTGCCCCCAAACTTATGAAGAAATTGACATATATATATTTCACACGTGTTACTCAAATGGATGGATCTTATTTTTCCATATCTACTCGATAAATGGCTTTATGAAAGTCTAAAATGGAGGACCATACTTCTGATTGGCTTAGGGTGGTTCCGATCTCTGGGTTGGGATAGACTATGAAGGATGGGACTTACTGGAGTGTGTTATGCTATCGGTTGGGTGTTCCCTTATTCTCTGTTGCGAAGGCGTGCTCAGCTTGCTCCAATGTTTTTACGGGGGATATTTATGGGGACCATGATGTATCATGTGTTGGTATTATTGGTATCAAACATCGACATAACCTTGTGCGCGATACCCTTGTCGGCATTTGTTTCCCGTCTGGAATTTCAGCTGGTAAAGAAGTTGATATTGGGCTTGGTGGAGGGCGAGACAAACCCATACATCCAGCTGATATGTTGATGTACTCATGGGACGGTGTAACACCCCTAAAATCAGATAGCAGCGGAAGATAACCGGGGGTGCTAGTTACACATTCAATATATAATTAAAACATCAGAGTTTATAAATAGAAGGTCCCAACAGTTACATAAAACATAAACGTTTTTGTGAGAAAAAGTTTATCAATTGGCTAAAAATATGCAAGTCTTCCCAAAATATGGTTGCCGACTTCCCATTTGAGAAAGGTTTACCTTAATGACTGATATAAAAATGCCCCTAAATGAGTCTACAATATTGTTGAGTGAATTCATAGGTTTTATAAGTAAAACAATGGACCATAAAATTTCAGTAATAGTAGACTAATGAAACACATTCATAAGTAAAAAATAGTTATTATTGCCCTAAGCTCATGACACCAAACCTTAACGTCTCATGCAAACCCTAGTCTGTTACATTTATGCCTCGAAATTTGATGTTTTGCCAGAACACCCAAGTAATACCTCAAATGTTAAATGTATCCGTTGGCCATGTAGATACCAGAACCTGGACGAGGATTGTCAGTCTCAATAGATCTATTCATAGCATTCACGATTACTCCACAAAAAGTAATTAACGGTTCATGATATAGGGGATTTAATGGCAGTAGTGGTACTTAGGCTATAATATATCAGGATAAGCATACAGTTTAAGTACTTGTGTCCAAATGTAAAAATAACATGTATCTCTCCCGTGGAGTTTATAAAACATTTAATTGAGTAAAAGTGGGGTTATAAACTCACCTTTAAACAATGCGATAAAATATATCGAGATAAATGTCGAGAGACCGAGAAAAGATAACGACAAATGAGCGTCGGGAGACGGGGAAATGTCTTAAAAGCAACCTAAAATTAATTTCGCATCTTATGATGTATAAATATTACGCAAAATAAATATGAATAAGTTACAAGAAACACTCTTTATAAAACTCTATTTTTATGCAGAATTTCTGCAACCCGCTGCAATATTCTGATTTTGACCCATTTAAACTTACATTCATGGCTTGGAAATATCTTTGCTAAAAAATAGACTCTTTCGCCTTTTCGGATATGTAAGGCACATCTCCAATGGAGCTACGGTTATTATTTTATAATTTTTCAAAGTCGGTGCAAATTTCTGCACACTATGCTGTCCCAATTTGGGTCATTACTAAAACGACCCAAAACTCATTCTAAGCTATCCCAATTTTCAACAAACTTATATCTTAACTTATTTAACATGTCTAAATGATTACTCTTCAGGCCTTAAGCCAAATTTGCTTATTTAGATGCTAATTTAAGCTCTAGCCAAACACCCTTTTAATTAACATAAATTTTAATAACTTATAATCATCACATAAATTCTTTATCTAATAATGTTTTAGAAAGTTTTTAACGTATATAGAAAATATATAAGTGTTACTATCATATTCGCTAAGGATTTTATAACTCAAACGGACCCGAAAATGCCCGAAAAACTATTTTCAAAACCTAATCAGCTCACTTTTAAACTTTGAAAATTCCCAGATTTAGTTTGTTTTAAAATGATTGTATCTCCTTCGTTATATTGATTCAAGGTTCTACCGAAAGCTACGTTTGTAGAAAAATCATAATCTACAAGTTTTCTATTATACACTTTAGCCAATTCGGACCCGAAATGGGTTAAAACTTAGGTGCTGTTTGTTTATTAAGAGGCTCTAAATCTGAATCTGACTCGCACATCTGAATCTGAATCTGATGCGTAAATGTCTGAATCTGAATGAAATAATATTGTTTGTTTTTTCCTTTTTAAATGTCTGAACGATAGAAGTACAAATCAGTTTATTCTTAAAATCAGTTTTATTCTTACGAAACATAAACATGTTTAAAAATTATATAGAGCATTTTAGTCATAAAATTAACATAGTTGTGCAACGTGAGAATAAAATATTTTAAAAAACATTCAAAATTTTGTGTCGATTTATTCTCACAAAGTAGTCATATATTGTATTCCCATGTGATTAAACATCTTCAATATTTTGCAAATTGTTACCGTCATTAACTTTACAATCAAAAGATTGCGAAAAATAAAATTTCATACTATACTTAACATTGTCAATTAACAATTAAAATACTTTTTAGTGTAAAATTTAAACTCAGGTTACACGGGCCACACAAAAAAATTAGTATTTTGAACATTATATAAGCATTATCATCATTAGTCTTTTATTTAACAAAAAAATATTAATTTTTATAACGTAATATCAATATTAAAAGAAGAGTAAAAAAATACTACTCCCACAAAACAAAAAGAAAAAACAAAAAACAAAAAAAAAACTAAAGAAAAAATGAAGAAAAAAAGAGAGTAAAGAGTGAAGAGGCATTAAGACCCCACATCCACATCTAATTGGTTAAGATGTTTTAGCCTCTGACCGCGTCTGAACGAAAGAAAAAAAACAAAGGCACTTAATGAGCAAAATGTCTGAACGCGTCTTAATGAGTCAGATTAAGATGCTGTTAAGAGGCTCTTTATGAAAAACAAACACCACCTTAATCTCACACGCCACGTGACCCACTCTAATGGTGACATGTGGCGACCAGACCTGACCCGATCCAGACCCGACCAGACCCGATTCAGAACCGGTTAACATTGACCCGTTGACCGGTCAATGGCCAACGTTGACCGTTGACCTGCCACGTCAGCTGCCACATCAGTAAGTGGGTCCCACCTCTGACACGTGGCGGCGGCTGTCCAATGACAACCTGCAACGTGGCAGGGTTTGACATGTCAGTGTGCAGGTGCAGGTTCAGTACGAGGTTCGGGATCCGAACCAATGATTGGTTGGCAGGTACGAGGTTTTGGAAAATGAAGCAATGATTGAAGATTCTAGAAGGGTATCGTGTCATCTCATGATTGGCTCGAAAAGGGAATAATTAGCTGTCAAAAATGCGTCAGAGGTTCAGTACGAGGTGTGGATCCGCGCCAATGATTGGTATGATGACGCATGAAATCGAGGCTTCTAGAAGGTGACGTGGCATGCAGTGATAGGCTCAAAATGGAATATTTCAGCTGGCAATGACGCATGAATGGGAATTTACAGATG
>BQNB010131411.1:0-18787 GCA_026074375.1 Tanacetum coccineum
GTGATCAGTCTTGAAAAGATTGAGTATGTGTTGAAAGTTCCTGAGAGCAGCATGTTGGGGTTTATCAACTATTGACCAATTGAAATCACGAGTACGCAACAGAAAACATATAAACACGTATAGAATACATAATTAACAAAGGATTAAGAACGTGTACCTTTTAGCAATTAACATAAACACCGTCTTGAATATACGCATGTATATAAATCGAATACCACATAATAACCACCCAAGATCTAAAGGTAGATCTCTCTACTTCAACACATACAATACGTTCGTAGCAAACAATTAAGTATGCTAGTACTAGTAGTGATAAAGCAAACCAAATGTCATCGACTCTTGAATCAATCAACACGAAAACCCTAAAGGGTTGTTTGGATCGATCGAGCACAAAACAAAAACCCCTTCGGGTTTGTTTTGATCGTGTAAGCTAAGGGAGAGGAAAAAGAGAGATTTAGGGATTTAGGTTTTCAAGTTATGAGAGAACTAAACACCCTAAGCCTCTATTTATAACATACTAAACTTGGCTTACAAGTTAGGCAATCTCACTTCCTTTGGGATGGAGTTCGGTCGGCTAAGGGAGAAAAGGAAACAAACCGAAACTTTCCTTTATCCCATAAATCCCATATATTAGTCTTTTAACTATTTAATGACTAACATAACTCCCGTTAAATACTTATATTAATATTTAACGCTCGTTAAACTTTATCACTTAAATATATTACATTTAATATATTTATTATTAATTGTTTTACGTATTAACGTGTGCGTCTCCGTAGGATCGAATCAATTCCCGGACATATATTATTTTACGTGGACATATTCCAACAGCTCCTACTTAAACATGTATCAAATAATATAATAACATTGGTAAGCGTCTAGCAACACGCCAATGCTCCCAAGATTATCCGAGTGTGGTTTCAAAAAGTCACGGATAAATGATTTATGTATTTACAATCCCTTTGTTTCAAATACTGTGTTAAAAATGGATGTGGATCAAAGTCATTCAATTATTTAACTATTATGTTTCTCGTATATATGATTAATCAAGATTACCAAAAATCATTGTGACATATCTACATGAGTTTTTGGGTGTGGCCACACATACATCTGATTAACCCTACGAGGGGCCTATTAGCATCATTCTTCAACTATTGAAGGAACAAATTTTTTATTGACTACAAGTGTCATGTCACATTCTTCATAATTACTTCTGAAATAGTCCTTATTAGATACCTTATTCAGGATAACTAGAACTAAATCAAGAAGAACAATCCACACATGCAAGACCTACTTGCATCTCAAGTAAAAGAATTTAGTAAACAAAATGACTTACAAAATTCACTTAATGACGCCGATCCATAAAGTGATAATCTTATTAGTTGGGGAAGTCCAATATTCATCTTATGAATATCATGTGAGTTTGGCGGACACATCCTTTAATATCCAAGATATCACCAATCACTCAGATTTGTCTTAGTTCAAAAATATTCCCATATTGTTGATCGATAATGGACTAATTTAAAATAATAAATATTATTCACAGATTAAACATGCAAATATATGACATAATTTATATTAAATATAACTTCATACCACGTATCTTTATCATTAATAAAATTGTCTTAACATCCCTTATCCAAATACTAAACACAGATCTACATGAAACTACTAGCTAAACGAAGTCCCATGCTCCTAGCATGTTTGAGTAAGCTTTCCTTTCAATAAAGCCTTCGTAAAAGGATCTGCTAGATTGTCATCTGTGTGAACTTTAAGAAGATTAATTTCGCCCAGTTCAATACACTCGCGAACATAATGATATCTTCTATGGTAGTGTCTGGCGCCCCTCTAAACCCCCTGTTCGTTGGCAATAAGAAGTGCGGCTGAATTATCATAAAATATCTTAATAGGTTCGTTTATTATTGGTACAATACCAAGCCTTAAAATAAACTTCCTAATCCAAACAGCTTCCATTGCTGCTTCTGAAGCAGCTATGTATTCAGCTTCTGTAGCAGACATTGCAGTAGTATTTTGCTTGGAGCTTTTCCAGTCCACCGCACCTCCGTTTAAAATGAAGACATATCTTGTTTGAGATTTAATATCATCTCTATCAGTCTCAAATCCAGCATCGCAATAGCAATCAACTCGAAGTTCAGCTTTAGGATTTCCACCATAAACCAAGAACACGTCTTCAGTATTTCTTAAATACTTAAGAATGGTTTTCACAGCAGTCCAGTGTGCTGGATTCTGTTAAAAATGACTTGTTAGGTTTTTCGCGAACGCAACATCAAGTCTAGTGCATCTTACCGTACACATAATTGATCCTACTGCTGAAGCATAGAGAACATTTTGCATACGCTTTACCTCTTCAGGTGTTGAAGCATCTTGTGTTTTATTTAAGTCAAGTCTTTCTTGCATGGGGATATAACCACGTTTGGAAGTATCCATCCTAAATCTTTTCAAAATTTTATCCATGTAAGCATTTTGACTTAGTCTAATTAATCGCTTTGATCTATCTCTGTAGATCTTGATTCCAAGAATAAATGATGCTTCCTCTAAATCTTTCATGGCAAAACACTTTCCAAGATATGACTTTACACTTTGTAAACTTGGAATGTGATTTCCTATGATGATTATGTCATCGACATATAAGATGAGTAATATAATATTACTCCCACTAGCCTTTTGATATACACATGGCTCATCAAGATTTTGAACAAATCCAAACCTTTTGATTTCCTCATCAAATCTTTTATTCCAGCTTTTTAATGGTTGCTTAAGACTATAAATGGATCTTTAAAGCTTGCATTCTTTCCTGGGATGATTAGGATCACAAAACCTTCAGGTTGCACCGTATAAATGTCTTCATTAAGATAACTATTTAAAAAGGCAATTTTGACATCCATTTGCCATATCTCATAGTCATAGAACGCCGCTATGGCTATAAGAATCCTAATAGCTCTAATGTCAGCAACGGGTGAGAACGTTTCTTCATAATCAACCCCGTAGGTTTGAGTATAACCCCGTAGGTTTGAGTATAACCCTTTGCTACTAGACAAGCTTTGTAGGTGTGTGCAATGCCATTCATGTCAATCTTTTTCTTAAAAAGCCATTTGCTCCCAACAGTCTTACCATTAGGAGGAAGATCAAACAAGCACCAGACTTGATTATCTTTCATGGATTGCATTTCCGCATTCATAACATTGACCCACTTATCAGATTCCATATCTAATATTGCAGCTTTATAGTTATTAGGTTCATTAAGATCCCCTAAACTATGCTCCTCCAATCCTACATTTAGACATAATCAACCGGGAGCTCGATGTGTCTTTGAGAACCTACAAACGGGAACAACTTACTCTTGAGGTGGTTTGAAACCTTCAACCTTTATAGGAATTTCGCTAGTGTTTTTAGAAGGTGATGTATCTTTATCTTGAATTTCTTCAAGTTCTTCGGCCCTCTCATTGACTTCTTAAGATATAAGATTTTTCTCCAAGAACTCAGCATAGCTCGTAATAACTATTTTTTTAGGTGGGAAGTAGAAATAGTAACCTATCATTTCCTTTGGGTATCATATAAAGATACACTTAACAGATCTTTGTTGAAGTTTGTTAGGCGTATCCCGCTTTACATGCGCCTCACATCCCTAGATCTTTAAGTAAGACAAGTTAGGAACTTTTTCATACCATAATTCATATGGTGTCTTATCAACCTTCTTGGTTAGAACCATATTGAGAATGCGTGTAGCAGTCTCTAGAGCATAATCCCAAAAGGATAACGACATAGTTGTAAGATTCATCATAGATCGAACCATGTCTAACAAAGTACGATTCCTCCTTTCAGACACCCTATTATGTTATGGTGTATATGGAGGTGTAAGATGTTGAACAATTCCACAAGCTTTGAGATAATATTTAAACTCTTGACGAATGTATTCGCCTCCTCGATCTGATCAAAGTGCCTTTATAGTCTTTCCGAGTTAATTTTCTACTTTCATTCTTAAACACCTTGAATGTTTCAAAGACTTCATGTTTATGTTTAAGTAAAGAAACATAACCATAATGACTATAATCATCCGTAAAGGTAATGAAGTAGCTATCATTATAAATAGAATTAACATTTGGCACAAGATTAAGCATATCAATTTCATAAATACCATTACTCGGAATAACATTAAAATAAAGAACATAATTCTTAGAAACTAAAAATTCATAATCTGTAAAACATCAGATAAAACCATTATCTACCAAACGTGAAACTGAAACAACACCTCTAGTTATAGTAGGTGCATAATGACAATTGTCTAAACAAATCACTAGGACATTGGGTAAAACTAAGTCATCACTTCCAATAGCTTCTACTTGTGCACGGATGCCATTGCCCATGCACAAATAGAGAGCTCCTTGTTTTAGCTCCCTTTCCCCTCTAAGACCCTGTTTTGTGTTACAAATATGAGTACCACAACTAGTGTCATACACCTAGGATTTAGTAGGGAAAGAAATTAATTCTATAGTGAAGATACCTGAAGAACTGGCAGTGCCAACTTGCTTCTGCTTCTTAATCAACTCAGCAAGGTAAGCAGGATAATTCCTCTTACAATGCCCTACCTCTTTGAAGTGGTGGCAGGCATCATCCTTTGCCGGGTGCTCTTTAACATAAGGTTTAGGGTTTTTAGGCTTAGTGATATAACTTTTATCCTTTCCCTTGCCTTTTCCTTTAACTTTGCCTTTAGCATTAAGCGATTTCTTATTGGTTTTCTGGTTCTACCACCTTGAATCGCCATTACTTGTGGTGTAGCAGCCTTTTTAGGTAAACCTTTCTCATACTCAATAAGCAGAGCATGTAGTTTACCAATTGTCTTCCCCATGTTATGCATATTGTAGTTCCTTACAAATCCAGCAAAATCACTAGTGAGGCCATTCAAGATTAAACCAACACTAATATCTTGCGGGAGCACATAACCAAGACGTTTCAATTGCTCCACATATCCCTTCATCTTAAGTACATATGAGCTAACTAATTTTCCCTCCTCATGTTTGCAATGGAAAGTTTGGATTAGGTCAAATTGCTCCACTCCAGTTTGTTTGTCAAATATGGACTTAAGCTCCTGAAGCATTTCATAAGGTGAGGAATTTTCAAGCTGTCCATGTAGTCCGGGAGTCATGCTTCCGAGCATAAGACAAGCAACATCATTATGAGCATCATAAACCGCATTCTACTACGCAAGTACTTGAGCAGTAGTATCAGTAGGTGGAGCAGGGGAAATAGGCTGTTCAATAACAGATAGTTTCTTTTCAACTCTTAAGACCATCTTGGGTGAACGAAACCAATCATTGAAATTTGAACCAGAAAGCTTCTCTTTCAAACATCGACCTGAAAGCCAAATGGTTTATGTTTTAGACAGGTAGTGCCATCTACAAAACATATTAAGTTCAAGATTTTAGTATTTTTGATAATACTCCTTGAAGAAAATTAACTATCCATGTTTAAATATATAAATAATTAATTTTCTAAGGCATAGGATCCAACTTGACATACCACCATCACATCAGTTGATCTGCTAGCAATGGTGTATTCAAAAGGTAATTGACGATCAATAATTGCCATCGGTGCAATTCCTAGAACATTATGAGACTTACTTTATCACATTAATATGCAAGCAAGCATGTTTTATCCCATCTATGCCTTGAGCATAAGATATCACCAGCTTACCTCAATTAAGTCGTCCAATCAAGAACTGTGATTATGTAACACCAACGTCTCGCGAAAAGTGTATAATCACCTTGGGTTTGCAATCTACATATGTCTCACGAGATGTAAAAGGCAAATGCAAGTGTTCTTACAAATTAGATGACAACAACTTATTTAAAAGGGTATTTACATCTGTCGTGACAAATATATACGAAGAAGCATGCATACATCTTCGTATCATAAATTTTAATAAAAAACTTTACTTAATTAAGTTATTTATTACGGTATCACTTATTTTCTATACATCTCATGTATAAATAGTGTTACCTTTAAAAAATTGACGATTCAACGTGTTTTCAAATCTAAAGAATTCTTATTTTATCGCAGGAAAAGATTAAAGAATGATTGAAAACCATTCAAACCCTAGACCATTCGCGCTTCCTAAATAATTGCAAGATATCAGGGATTTAAAGAGTATATAAACCTCAAACCCTTGGTGACATGCCTTGCAAATAAATAGTACTTTTGCAAATTTCGTCATTGATAAAATTCAATCTTTGATTTAAAACACATTATAAACTTATTAAATTGCAAGTCTCGTCGTGAGAAGTTAAGGTATGAGCCCTAACATTAAAGATAACCACACCCGAGTGACTCATAAGACTTTGCAATTAATAGTCTATAATAAATCTTATTTCATAGTTATTAGTCATGTTTATATTTTCTTTTTCGAAAAACCCTTTTGTTTTTATACAGTCAAAAACTTCTAAAAAAAATAAATATAAACTACTACTTCCTCCGTCCCATAAAGTGTCCACCTTGCTATTTATGTTTGTCCCAAAAAAGTGTCCAGTTTTTATTTTTGGATAGTAATTATGACTGGTTTTCCTACTTTACCCATATAATCAAAACATGCATTAATTATTCATTCTAAATTTCTATATTAACTATGAGGGTAAAAATGACTTTTTATCAATCAAAACTAGCATTAATTACACATATCATAATTTGTCCATTTTTTATTTGTGGGCACTCTTTTTACGACGGAGAGAGTAATACACATAACATTTATTTAAAAATCACTTAACAATCAACACATGCAAATATTAACGATGATTCTAATTATCAAATAATTAAACTATTTATATATTCATATAAGGCTCCTTCTTCTAGTGAATCGGGCCACATACATCGATATAATCGATTGCGTAAGCCATATATAAATATACATAACATAGCACATAAAAGGTGATAGAAAATATCAGTCGACTTCAGGCCACGACAAGACATAGCTTGGGTCTTCCCCAGCTTTTGCAGTAAACTACAAAGTTATAGCTTACTGAGTCGTGGATCTACTATAAAAATTTCAATTTTTTTTCGACGTACGATGAATATTTTACGAATATTTTAGTAACAGTGTGTCAAACAATCCGAAATACTAAAAAACTCAACTTTTATGTATCAATCATCGAATTTGCATGTCAAACGATTAACAATTAACCAAGATTTATATCATATATCAATCCATGATAAACTTGCATGTGTTTATCACGGATAACAAATTAACTATTAATTAAAACCCAATCAATTAACAAATTAAACTTTTGAATTTAACACATAAAATTTTATACAACCTAGGGTTTTGTCTAATTAATTTTATCCACTATCAAGATCCATTCTTTTATAAGTATAAAATGCCCAAAGGGCTTAAAAAGTTAACCAAGAACCCTAATTTGTCAAATTTTACTTCTTTGTAATTAAAATTCTAAACCTGGCTCTGATACCACTGTTGGTATTTTAACAACTATTGACCAATTGAAATAACGAGTACGCAGCGGAAAACATATAAACACGTATAGAATACACAATTAACAAAGGATCAAGAACGTGTATCTTTTAGCAATTAACGTAAACACCGTTTTGAATATACACGTGTGTATAAATCGAATACCACACAATAACCACCCAAGATCTAAAGGTAGATCTCTTGACTTCAACACACACAATACATTCATAGCAAACAATTAAGTATGTTGAGAATCGTTTTGCTCATCTTGGATGTTAATAACAATGATTAAATAACACGCAGCAGAATAATAAAGAACATAATTAATGTTATGAACAAGGTTTTTATTCATAAACTAACTAATACATATAGATGTTGATCATTCATCTATTACTATGCTAACTAATATACACATACGTGTGTTCTTCTATTAGACTCTCATTGAAGAGTTCTAACTATGCTGGATACTAAACTAAATACCCCTACCTCTCTTTATATACTAGAGAGGCTAGGGTTTACAAGAAAACCTAGCTTTGATAAGAAGCTAACTTAATATTGCACATTAAGTCCTTGTTGTTTCATTTTTCTTCTTTTCTTCATATGCGGTTTTGTAATCATCAAATCTCAAATCCCAACAATCTTCCCCTATTTGATATTACAAAACAATCTTCATGTATGAAACAATCTTCAAAGCTTCCCAATCTTCTTGTACATGTCACCACTCATAAGTAAGCTGCAAATCATTGCAAATCATATAGTCTTCTTCCCCTTTTTGTAATCATCTAATAGGGGTCTTTTGTAGTTCTAGCACTAGTAGTGATAAAGCAAACCAAACGTATTCGACTCTTAATTCAATCAACACGAAAACTCTAAAGGGTTGTTTGGATCGATCGAGCACAAACTGAAAACCCTTTGGGGTTTGTTTTGATCGTATAAGCTAAGGGAGAGGAAGAAGAGAGATTTAGGGATTTAGGTTTTCAAGTTATGAGAAAACTAAACACCCTAAGCCTCTATTTATAGCCTCCTAAACTTGGCTTGCAAGTTAGGCAATCCCACCTCATTTGGGATAGAGTTCGGTCGGCTAAGGGAGAAAAGAAAACAAACCAAAACTTTCTTTTATCCCATATATTAGTCTTTAAACTATTTAATGACTAACATAACTCTCGTTAAATACTTATATTAATATTTAACGCTCATTAAACTTTATAACTTAAATATACGAGGGCATTACGACCAGTGCGATGCACAGGTTTTGTTTTTCGATAAAAATATAAAAGTTTGCTTATGCATAAAACTCTAACTTTTTTTTATCTATCATTATGAAATTTTGCTTAGGTTAAATCATTAATTATTTTTTCAACCTTTTCAACTTTCGCTCAATCTATAACCGACTTTTAATTTTATGTTAATATGAACATTGATTTGTTAACTGAAATATATCACAATCAATGCTTTTCGTTACAAAAGTAAATCACAATTAATCAATGCTTTCCTTCACAAAAATAAATCACAATCAATCAATGTTTTCCATTATGAAAATAAATCACAATCAATGCTTTTGAATACCGTATAAGACTTTAGAGAATAATTTGTACACTTTTCAAAGCATGGGTTACAACAGTTAACCATTGATTATGCCATTTATTCGCATGGATTTGTACAATATACAAATCTTAGGTTACACAACTTGAAGCCTACACAATAACTACAGTTCAAAACTAAACTATTTATACACACAATATGTAGTATGTAACCTTCCATAAGAATATGAAGTGTCTCTTTTAATTACTTGCAAAATGAAGCTACTTAATGAGCCAATTGTTTGTATACTTGTAACTCCCATAATTAACTCAAATGTATTTGTACAATTCTCAAAGCTTTGGTTACAAAACATAAAGCCTCCACATTTAATTACATTTAGCTTACAAACAAACTAAAACAATATTGCAAAGTCACAAATAATGTTCCAAACAAACTTAAAATCTAAAATAAACAAACAAATACAAAACTTATTACAAAATTACATAAACTTGGGAAAAAAATTAGACATATTTTATAACGAAGTGAGTAACATTAACAACAAACTTTTGAAAAAAAATGAAGCATGCATTTTTGGCAACACCGACAGTTCAATTGGCTGCCGAACAAAACAACAACAACCACAGTGATGGTGGTCATCGGAGGGAGGTGGCGGCTGAAATAAATTATGCTCAAAAACATTAAAAGACCAAGATTCATAATTAAAATCCACATATTTATATAAGAAAATATACATAGATCTACTAAAAACACTTAAAATCTCAAAACATAGCAATACCTTTTGTGTTGTGGATGTTTTGATGGCGGGGTTTCTGGGATGAGATCGTAGCTATATCTGGCAAGACGCCGACGGTTGGCTGCGGCAAGTGGTGGCTGAAATTAAAAAAAAGGTAAAAACGTTTAAAAACTAAGGTCTACAAATCCATGTAAGAAAGCATCCAAAACTTGTTTAATATAAATAGATCTACCAAAAACACTAAAAAAACCTCAAAGCTTGTAAGCCCCTATTGTGATGTAGATGTTTTGGTGGTGGTTACTCTTGGTGGTAGCACTCGATGATGGTGGTAGGGTTTTGGTTGTGGCTGGGGTTCAAATGTGGTCAGGTTCTGATGGTGGATGGACGTGGTGGTGGGGATTCCGATGGAGGTGGGGATGTTGGTGGTGGAGTTGTTGTTGTGGTGGTGAGAGTGAGAGGTTTTGTTGTAAACTATTTATACACACAATAAGTAGTATGTAACCTTCTATAAGGATATGAATGGTCTCTTTTAATTACTTGTATACTTGTAACTCCCATAATTAACTCATATGTATTTGTACAACTAGCTTATAGACCCGTGGATTCACGGGAAGTGTAGAAGAAATAATCCATTAAGTAGTTAAATAAGTAAGAACTTATTTTGTAAGAAGTTACATTCATAAATAATGTAAGAAAAACACTGAAGGTAAACATGTTTCGTTAATATATGAAAGAAATAATCAGATAATAAGTGCATTATTAGATAAACATTTGAGTTTGTAACAATTAAATAAATAAATGTCATACTTTTAACGCAAGTCTGTGGTTTTGAACACGTGAGAACTTCAATCAGTTGCTTGATTAATATTTCTCAATAACATTATCAGGACTCTTACTTTTAACGCAAGTGTGTGGTTTGGAACACCTGAGAAATTCAATCAATTGATAAATTCTGATGAGAAAATGGATTGATCTATGGCGGCGCCACGTTCATTTTTATCTATGCTGTCGCAACTTAAGTAAGCCATTGAAAATTTCTCCAACAAATGATCGTTTATAGTGTCCACAACTTCATTCGTTTGAGCAAGAATGGCCTTTTCTTAGATATATGACAGATCATTTATGTTATCTAAACTGTTTGGATAAGTAAAATCGATAATAGATGTTACCTGGTGAGCCGCATGTATAAGAATTTTGTCAGTTACATCTATCGAAACCTCTCTGTCGTTTGCTTTTTGCGGTCCAATGAAATAAGGTAATTAAGTAATCATGTTCATAATATGATGATATAAGATAACATTATTTAGGAGAATTTGACAAATAAAAGAACGGTGCAATATGGTGTTACCTGACTATTCACATAAAATCACCCATATCAACTCGTTACACAATATTACCCATATCAACCTTACACAAAATTACCCATATCAACCTATTACACAAAATCGCCCATATTGACTCGTTACACAAAACAATTATAACAGTGACACTTAGTGGGTTTTACCATTAGAATCATTTCCCACCAGTAGAAAAATCTAATGGTAGAATGAATGTAACACAACAGTATAAATCAAATAGATTTTAACACAATTGAAGCTTACATAGATTATTTGTTTGAATCGAGGTTATGTGAATCACAGTAGATTGACTTATGATGTCTGCAAAATGAAAAGTGAATAAAATTAGTTTAACCTATATCCAAATCACAACAACATGTAATACATGTACGAATGAATCGGTTTCTTATGTATTTGTTTTTGAATCAGTGTTAGAGAGAGATTGATTTAAATTGGTGTTAAAGGTAGTCCTCATGATTATATTAATTGGGGTTATTAATGCATGTTCTTTAAAGGGTTGTAAAAAACCAAAGAGTGTAGAAGAAGATCAATTGGTGGAAGGTTTTGAATGTGTTTTAAAAATTAAACAGCATTGATGTTAATTGAAACTGGCGGATGTTTTTGAATTGACAAATAAAAGAACGGTGCAATATGGTGTTACCTGACTATTTACTCAATCACCCATATCAACCCGGTACATAAAATTACCCATATCACCCGTTACAGAAAATCGCCCATATTTGCTCGAATCAAGGCTATGCGAATCACAATAGATTGACCTATGAAGTCTGCAAAATAAAAAGTAAGAATAAAATTAGTTCAACCTATATCCAAATCATAACAGCATGTAATACATGTACGATTGAATATGTTGCTTATATATTTGTTTTTGAATCAGTGTTAGAGAGAGATTGGTTTAAATAGGTGTTAAAGAGAGATTTTTTATTAATATGGAATTGTAACTGATTATTAATGTTAAAGAGAGATTGGTTTAAATAGATTGTTGAAGAATAATCAATTAATGATAGGTTTTGAATGCGTTTTGAATATTATAATGTTAATTGAAACCGATTATTAATATGGAATTGTAACTGATTGTGGAAGAGTGTAGAAGAAGAATCAATTAATGGTAGGTTTTTAATGCGTTTTGAATATTATAATGTTAATTGAAACCGATTATTAATATGGAATTGTAACTGATTGTAGAAGAGTTTAGAAGAAGAATAAGTTAATGGTAGGTTTTGAATGCGTTTTAAATATTATAATATTAATTGAAACCGATGAATGTTTTTAATGCATGTTTTGATTGATGGTGCAAATATGGTGTTATACATTTATGGTTAATTAAGGTAGTCCACATAAGAAAATTTACTGGGATAATTAATTCTTATGCTTTAAAGGGTTGTAAAAAAGCTTATTTTATTTTATTACATAGTATATAGATATAGATAGATATAGATATAGATGATTCGAAACAAAATTATATTGATTATTTAAAAACAAACACATCAAAGTAGATAGGTGTCAATCAAAGATCAATTTGAATTGAATTATTAGGTTTACACCATAAACATAAAAATAATCGTAAATAATATAAATCAAATGGATTTCATACAACTGAAGCTTACATAGATTATTTGCTCGAATCAAGGCTATGCGAATCACTATAGATTGACCTATGAAGTCTACAAAAAAAAGTAAGAATAAAATTAGTTCAACCTATATCCAAATCATAACAGCATGTAATACATGTACGATTGAATATGTTGCTTATATATATTTTTTTGAATCAGTGATAGAGAGAGATTGGCTAATAGGTGTTAAAGAAAGATTGGTTATTAATATGGAATTGTAACTGATTGTAGAAGAGTGTAGAAGAAGAATGAATCAATTAATGATAGGTTTTGAATGCGTTTTGAATATTATAATGTTAATTGAAACCGATTATTAATATGGAATTGTAACTGATTGTGGAAGAGTGTAGAAGAAGAATCAATTAATGGTAGGTTTTGAATGCGTTTTTTGAATATTATAATGTTAATTGAAACTGATGAATATTTTTAATGCATGTTTTTAATGATGGTGCAATATGATGTTGTACATTTGTGGTTAATTAAGGTAGTCCACATAAAAAAATTTAATGGGATAATTAATTCTTATGCTTTAAAGGGTTGTAAAAAAGCTTATTTTATTTTATTACATAGTATATAGATATAGATAGATATAGATATAGATGATTCGAAACAAAATTATATTGATTATTTAAAAACAAACACATCAAAGTAGATAGGTGTCAATCAAAGATCAATTTGAATTGAATTATTAGGTTTACACCATAAACATAAAAATAATCGTAAATAATATAAATCAAATGGATTTCATACAACTGAAGCTTACATAGATTATTTGCTCGAATCAAGGCTATGCGAATCACTATAGATTGACCTATGAAGTCTACAAAAAAAGTAAGAATAAAATTAGTTCAACCTATATCCAAATCACAACAACATGTAATATACATGTACGATTGAATATGTTGCTTATATATATTTTTTTGAATCAGTGATAGAGAGAGATTGGCTAATAGGTGTTAAAGAAAGATTGGTTATTAATATGGAATTGTAACTGATTGTAGAAGAGTGTAGAAGAAGAATGAATCAATTAATGATAGGTTTTGAATGCGTTTTGAATATTATAATGTTAATTGAAACCGATTATTAATATGAAATTGTAACTGATTGTAGAAGAGTGTAGAAGAAGAATCAATTAATGGTAGGTTTTGATTGCGTTTTGAATATTATAATCTGAAACCGATTATTCATATGGAATTGTAACTAATTATAGAAGATTGTAGAAGAAGAATCAATTAATGGTAGGTTTTGAATGCGTTTTTGAATATTATAATGTTAATTGAAACTGATGAATATTTTTAATGCATGTTTTTAATGATGGTGCAATATGATGTTGTACATTTGTGGTTAATTAAGGTAGTCCACATAAGAAAATTTAATGGGATAATTAATTCTTATGCTTTAAAGGGTTGTTCTAAACTGTGTTTTATTAGAGTTTATAGATGCATGTTTTTAATGATGGTGCAATATGATGTTGTACATTTGTGGTTAATTAAGGTAGTCCACATAAGAAAATTTAATGGGATAATTAATTCTTATGCTTTAAAGGGTTGTTCTAAACTGTGTTTTATTAGAGTTTATAGATAGATTCTCAAAGATTTGGTTACAAATCATGAAGCCCCCACAATTAATTTTTGTATAAGAAGGCTTATCAGCCTAATAAATACAAGTTTTTTTATACAACGATGAAAGCATGGGGTATTCACTTTGAAGCCTTCATATTTATTACGCGAACCCAATCTATATATATATATATAATAGATTACATTTAATATATTTATTATTAATTATTTTACGTATTAACGCGTGCGTCCCCGTAGGCCCGAATCAATTCTCGGACATATATTATTTTACGTGGACATATTCCAACATTTATCCCATGTCGTCTTAGTATCCAAGGAGGGAAAAATATGATCATGTATTATAGATGTTAACATTTGTTCAATCCAAAGTTCAAAACATATTTGTATCTTCCCTTTTCTTCACTATGCTTATATTATTGTTTTACTTAATCACAATTCATAAATATTTTGACATTGATAGATGATTTTCTTCACATTACAACAAAGCTTTTATCTTTTCATAAAAATGAGAGTTTATGTTCGTGTAGATGTAGAATACGTAAACTAATCACCTAAATGTGAATAAGTTGGTTGAGAGGTCTAAATCGAGAATGACACATACGAATAATTTGTTACTGCACGTATCTAGCTTTTCACAATTTTTATCCGTTATGTCAGATTATTAGTGTGTAATAGTTAGGATATAAGTTTAGGGGGTTAGTTGTAGTTTAGCTCAAACTTAAGGAGGTTAGTCATGTATTAGGAAATTTCCTAACCTCCTCAATTGTAGATTCCTTGTTCAACAAGGATTAGGTTTCTCCCCCCTCATTCTCTATAAATAGAGATGAGGGGGTGAGGTTTATTTGTACCTTCTTTTCTTGCTCTCGTTTCATAAACGTTTGAGTGTAAGTATCCCGTGTGTGTGTTGGTGCCACTCGGCATTAAGGGATCATAACCCTTTGTCGAGGTCTTGTTGGAGTAGTTCTTGATTCGTGGTTCCGCTCTAGAAATTGGTTTGTTAGATTTCTTCTAATAATTGGTATTAGAGCCAGGTTCGAGAAGAAAAAATCACACAACGTGGAGAGAGCCGAAACAAGAGAAATGAGTGAACCGGGTTTGGTTCGTCGGTTATTGCGTAGCCGTGAGAAAATTGTCGTTGCGGGTTCAATAACTGTTAGATTTCTAAGAAATTTGAATTGTAGGTTGAATACACACAGATCTAGGATCTCAGTGGAGGGATCTTGCATAGGATCTTCCAGGAGGGAGATATAAGCTGTCAAAGTTTCTGGTCTGGTGGTTGTGCTCTTTGTCATTTTTCGGTTAATATTTGGCTATCGTTGTGTAGATTACAAGGAATGTTTCTAGGTTTACAAGTCAATATTACTTGGGCAACAAGGTTCTTGAAGTTTTCTTGCAATGAGGTGGATCGATTCTCCTAGGGTTATAGGAAATCTTTTCTTTTGTCACAAGGTTCTTGGAGTTTCGGTTTTGGGCTTCAAAGGTGATAAGATTTTGCAAGAAGTTTCAGCTTCAAGGTTTTGGTTTAAAGAAGGTTACTTGGTGGTGAAGTTTGATCGACTAGTTTGTTACTTGGGTTTCAAGTTTTAGGTTTGCTAGGGTTTAATGGACGAAAGATTTACTTTAAACGGTTTCTTAGTATTCAAGTCTTGGTGGTTCTTGGAAGACATGTAATGTTTAGCTTTGTCTTGGGATTCAAGAAAAGTGATTACTTGGAGTACAAGGTATATCAAGTTTGTAGAATTGTGGTGGAAAGATTGAAGCTTTATGATTTTTCTAAAGGTTAGTAGATCAATTATTACAAGAAAGTAGATTTAACACACGGTTTGTGAGACTTGTTGATTCAGTTGGTTAAAAAGCAACTTGACAGGGTTTGTAGCAAGGTTAAAGAAGAATGGCTAGTATGAATACTAGGTTAAACATCAAAAAGCTTGATGGAAGTACTGTACAAAAGCATGGAGGTTCAAAACAAATTGGGTTCAAGCAACTTGGTCCTTGTGTTAAAACAGGAGTCCATGGAGTACATGTTCAAAAGTGTGTTTGGTTTGAGGTGGATGATGCGTATTTATTTTTAAATATATTTTTACTTAAGTTTTAAATTTATAAAACTCGATCTACCTGACAACGCACTAACGAGCAGAGAACCGGATCGTGGGTAGTACAAAATGGTAAATCCGAGGTCGTCCCTGATAAGTGCTTAATTACACATATCTTTTACCTCTAAAAACGAGCTTAAATGACCAAAAACAGACAAAAACTGCCAAATATATGTTTGTTTTGCATTTGTATTGTGCAGGAAGTGGATATCAACAAAAAGACAAAAAACCAAGCCAAAATGACAAAACTGAGCATGGAATGGAAAAGACTGTGCAAAATCAAGGCCAAAGTCCAAAAATGCCAAAGTCAGAGTCAATACTAATGAATCAGCAGTCAAACCAGAGCCGGAACTGAAGAATACTATTGGATGCAATCTTAACCCATCTGATGGGCCGGGAAAGCCCAATAGTATAATTATGAAGACTGTGAAGACCAAATGGGCCCCTCATCATTACAAACATAAGCCTAAACCTTATTGGGCCCAGACACACTCAATTGGGCCCAATACAAACCCAATTGGGCCCAATACACAAACCCATAGCCCAACCATAGCCCATTAATCCTTTTTACAAAACTCAAGGGGCTAAACTTTCATTTTTTAAAGTGTTTTATAATTAAAAAAAATGAAAAAATAAAGAAAAGGGGCTAAAAATGCCAAGTTTAAAAGTTGTTTTTATAAAGAAAACAAAAGAAACCAAACACAAGGGCTGTTTTGCAATTTACTCAAACTTTCCCTTATTCTTTTGTATAAAAAACAGCAGGGACCAAATTTGCAATTCCCATAAACCTTTTATAAATCTGCTGTTATAAACTAGAGGGACCATTATTGCAATTACCCAAAACCCCTTTTAATTCTTTTGTTATAAAACGACAAGGGCCAAACATGTCACTTTCCAAACTCTTTTATATCTGTTTTGGGGGTTAAACAAAATGAATAGAGATAGAAAGAAGAGGGACTTGGGTTGCATCTTTTTCATTCTTTTCTTTTAAACCGAACCAGCAACAGGGTACCTTATAAATGACCAAAAACAGACAAAAACTGCCAAATATATGTTTGTTTTGCATTTGTATTGTGCAGGAAGTGGATATCATCAAAAAGACAGAAAACCAAGCCAAAATGACAAAACTGAGCATGGAATGGAAAAGACTGTGCAAAATCAAGACCAAAAAAGTCAAAGTCAAAGTCAATCCAGAAGAATCAACAGTCAAACCATGAGCCAGAAGTAACACAACTTGCAAACAAGGGCTAGGATTGCTTTCTACACTCACAGCAAACACAAACCATGAGCCAGAAGTCTTTGGGGACCTCTATAAAAGAAAAGAAAGCCAAGCCGAACAACCATCCCCTGTTTTTCCTTTTCTTAGTGTAAAATTTAATTAAGTTTGCTTTAAGATTATTATACTCAGTTGTTTTAAAAGCTTTATGTTGTAATATTCTGCATTTTTAATAAAAGATAAGAGTTTTTTGTGTTATTGCATTTATCAAAATTTGAAGTGTAAATTAAGCCATCAATTCTGTTTAAACTTGCATAACCATGTGTAAAAGTTGTTAAGCTCAACTTAATATAACTGTTCTAGCCTTTACTTCTTTTAAAAAAGCTAAAAAATTCCAAATTTATAAATAAAGGGGGTGTTTGGCACTATCCTTAAACGGGTCATATGGAGTATGGTTGTGGGTCAAGTTCACTCAGCCAATCTTGGCTGAGTGTGTGGGCTCATTAGGTCCATTTTAACTATAATTTTTAGTGTAAAAATAAGTTTTTAAGGCTCCTTTGCTTTCTGTCAAAGTTTTATAAGCCACAATTGTTATCCGACTTTGATCTGAACTTGTCTTATTGTTAATATATCATATTAAAAAAAAAAAAAAAAATCAAAAATATAAAAAAAATTTTTCCATAAAAATTAAAATTCACTAATTGGTAAAAATACCAAAATATAATATTCTCCACTGAGGTATTATCATAATAAGTTCCGGAGAACTACTGAGTTCCCAATCGAACCAAAGATTTAAAACTTGCCTTCTGTGTCACTTACGATATACGGCTCACCTCATTCTGATTGACAAACTATAAAGTGGGTATAAGGAGGGTTGTTCCTAGGAACTACGACCCGAAAGGAGAAATAAGCTTCGCGCTATTCCTACTCCTCCGCTCACCTGTGCGTTTTTCATTCTAAGAGCTACCGTGAAGTAAGTATATTATTTGGTTAAAGTTGTCTTATCTCATTGTCCGTTAAAATACATTGTGAATAAATCCTTGAAAAAGCAACAAAAAAAAATTAGTGTAAATTTTCTTTTTATATTTCTATTTTGTGCATGCGCACTCGTTCTTAAGCCCGTAAACGTCGATAACAACAAGTCCGACAAACTTCTGTTGAATCACCAAATCTTG
>BQNB010131412.1:0-18786 GCA_026074375.1 Tanacetum coccineum
TAAGGTGAGTTTCTCACATTCCCCTTTTTACATGTTTTA
Organism: Tanacetum coccineum; assembly: GCA_026074375.1. Taxonomy (NCBI): domain Eukaryota; kingdom Viridiplantae; phylum Streptophyta; class Magnoliopsida; order Asterales; family Asteraceae; genus Tanacetum; species Tanacetum coccineum. Next base: position 40 of record BQNB010131412.1, read on the forward strand.
AATGTTTTGGGGTGGAAAGCATGATGTGTCGTTTGTTATGAAATTAATTTTAAGTAATTAATCTTTTGAGCACAATTGAACTTGAACTTGTTTTGAACGTATGGAACTTGATTTGAACTTGTTGAACTTTGGAAACGTGTTGAACTTGAAACCTTGAACTTAATATGTATGTTGTTGTATGCTTGGAACTTGCCACTACTTTTAACTCATTTCCCCCTCAACGATATTGAGACGTTAGTACTTATGGATAGCGCTATTAGGAGATTAGTCACTCCTCACTCCCCGCACAAGGGTGCATAGTACTAAGTGTTTGTGCCATACTATACAACTAGAACTTGAATGAATGTTGGAACGGTTAGGCTGAATACGTTTAAGTAGTGCCTCGCATAATCACTATAGCATACATATACATTTTGGTTTGGACTCTCAACTTAATTGGAAATTGATTTTGGTTTGGACAACTGTTTTTGATATCTTGCCAATGAGTTGGCAAACTGTTATTGGATGTCTACTCTTTTAAAAATCTATATTTGGTGCACAAAATCTTGAGAACTCACCAACTATTTCGATAGTTGACCATTTTTATCATGCTTTTCAGGTGACGTTCCTAAAGTGGAAACTTAGTGTGGTTGCATTTAAGCTGTTCAAGATGTCTATTTTCTTCAAGTTATTTTTGTCCCATTTGGGTGATCCTTGTTCGAATAAAACTTAAACTATGTCGTCTTTGTACTTTTAAACTTGTACCTGAATTGTTGTAATTCGGATAACTATGTTTTATTTTAACTCATGTATGGTGTTTTGTCTATCATCTTATGTGATGCTTATTAGTATTTTACACCTCGCGTTTCCGCCTTGGTGGGGTGTGACAAAAGTACTTAGTTTCGGCTCCAAAAGATACAACAAAGTTACAACACTTAAAAAAAAAAAAAAAAAATTAAAAAAAAAAAAAAATTGTGGCTGTTGGTGTTGGTGGGGGGAGAATTCAAAAAAAAAAAAAAAAAATTGTTGTGAGTAGTAGGATATTTGAAAAATAAAAATAACCTTAAATCCGGCTTAATATATATAGGGAAATCGTCACGATGGCACCCAGTTGTAGTCGCGACGCCGTTACGAGATAGAATATTCTTGGTCTGATTGAAGTCGACTACGTCCTAACGCCGTCATCATTTTCCTGACGCCGTCGCTAAATAGATCGCGACGGCCTCGCTTTATGCTTGCGACGCCGTCTTCATGCGTTGTAAGCATGATTCTTCAAGAGATTAGGTGTAGGTGCGTAGTCTTGTCCGTTTATTCTCCAAATGAGCCCAAGTCATATGTATTTCCTCCAAATTCCATCCAAGTGCTAAAAACCTAAAAACAAATGATTAAGCACATAATCTGGGCATATTTGCATGATTTAAGGGGTTAAATGACCCTGAAATAGTGTATAAAATTACACCTCATCAAATACCCCTACACTTGGGATTTGCTTGTCCTCAAGCAAATGGGCTTTTTTACCTTGACAATAGCAATTTTGGGGGCATTTAACCTACTCTTTAAAAGCAGTTTACATCACAACCTTCTAGACCTCGTAATTAAAAGAACAGAAAGTATATATTAGCACCTCACATAAGTGTTTGGGATTCTCTCTTTCACTCAGGTGTATAATAAATTATAACAACTATGGGAAATGGAAAATTAACACTCATTACCTGTCATAGCATATAAATTACCATAGGCTTGGTAAAGGATCAAACATCCACTGCTAGGCGCAAGCATTATTCATTACTATCAAAGAGGTCTCTTCAAAGGGTTATGGGGTGTAGGTGCAAGATAACATTAACGGAAACGGAAATGGATGGGATACATTTGGGGAGTGACTTTTGGGTGAATTTGGGGTGAAAGGGTTGGCTAATTATTTATACGAATACACGTTGGTTTGGTTGCTAAGCCAAGAACTCGGAGAAGATATACAAACTTTACAAAACTCTACATCCATCTCTTTTTTTCCTTTTCTTCACTCTAATATAAACATAGACATAAGCAAATGTCAGCCCGTACAATTTTTTTCACTTTTTTTTATATACATTTTTTTCATACACTTTTGCCCTGCCATTGCTTAAATATATAATACATCATGGAGGTTTATAGATACACTCCTACACTTGAACTTTTACATACTCGATATTTACAATCTAACTAATGACCAGAATTGAGGCGAATCAACATAACATGGAGATCATTTGACAAACATATGGGGGCATTGACTTAACTTTTCTTCCTTATTATTTCGTAAAATAAATACTATCAGGAATCCCAATCGTCCTAAAACTGTATTTACAAGGATAAGGACTTAGCAACCGTGTACTCAATAATTAACTTGGTTGGGTTTTTAAATAATAATGTACTAAATGTGTGAGTACATACAAGGTAGGCTATGGAGATTTGGGGTGTAACGGAGTGGTTTACGGGTTAAACAAATGCTCTTCATTAATAGTTCGGCTTAACAGGAAAATTACGAGAACATGAAAAAATGATATTGTCGGAGGGTTGTACTAGGGGTTCTGCACTAAAATGAGTTGCATGGCAGTGGTCTGTGGGATAGTTATTATGATCGGTCGTGTCAATAATAACAGTTAAAGGTTAAAACATGGGTTAAATCCTTGTGCTCTTATCTAGCAATTCCTATTACTTACTATGCGGTCTCGGGATGATCTCAAAAAACAGTTCTAGAATTTAATACACTATTGGTACACTCATATAGTTTAATACCAATACCAATGCTCCAGAAAAGGCGACAATGGACATAGTACACAATCCGGAACGACAGAATAGACACATTATGACTACATGCGGAACCTTAACTCGAACAAGTTACAAGGTAATAATCTATCTTGGGTTATCAAAAATGGATACTCCGAACTTACTAAAGATCTAAAGCGCGAACATCTTATTTTTGGGGGTTGGAATTTTGGAGGTTTTTGTTGCTTAAGTCATATATTTTTTATCCATGAGACGCTACTCATACTCGGTTTTTTCGCTACGTATGTGTTGGTAAAAAAAATTAATTTTGGTAAAATTACCGGTTATGCTATGTTTCGTTTATTTCCCATCATTTTAGGAAAGCAAATTGGCAAAAATGATGGAATACGTGTATAGGCTTATTTTTCCCCCTACACCTAAGTTGAACATTGTCCCTAATGTTCTATAGAAGTACCCATAAAAATGAATAAAGGGAAAAGAAAACAAGTAAAAGAAACTAGTACTCCCTTGGTTTGCTCAATATTGGAGAAGAAACATACAATAACTGGTTAAATCATCCTCCAATAATCATCCAATGAAACTTTTTAAGAACTTCCAAGCTTCTTCTCATCAAATACAAACCTATAATCAAAGACAAAGACAACTACACCAAGCATAAAATCGGTGGGATAGATATATACAACAAGAGTTTATGGTTTAGACTCTATGAAAGCAGTAAAGATAGGATGAGAGTAATGATGTAATCATAGGTTTATGTAGGTTAATAAAAGAATTTTAAATTTTGTACAAACTATTTTTCGAAAATACTTGAAAATTTCTAAATTTTCCTGTAGTTGGGCTCACGACGTCGTCAGGATGAATCCTGACGCCGTCTCTAGGCTCTAAGCAAAATTTATTTTTTGTTTTCTTTGAAAAACTTTATGCACGCGATTATATAAGTTATTTATTGTATGAAATTGCTGCATGAAACATGGGATTAGTCAATACAATCATATGATTCGAAACTGACGCGAATTAATCTCTACAATTTATTTATTATGTTTGAATTGGTTCTTAAAAACCAGATATTTTCCCTTACACTTATTTTGTTGCAAAATACCTTTGATTGCAATTAAGACGAGGTTAAAGACAAAGCACAGCATGATTACATAAATGATGAATTTAAACATAAAAGAATAAACGAGAAGAAATAAAACACAAGACAATCCTAATATGTGGGAAAATAAACATTGGGTTGCCTCCCAAGAAGCGCTTTTCTTTATTTATGAGTCTTGTAGCTAGACTCGAAGTCATACGTCCTTACGTGACTTCTCCTTCATCATCCATGCCAGTCACATATTCGGGTCCAAGCTTAGTGGTGTCTCTATAAAATCCATCTTCTAAATCGGATGGCTTCCTACACCCTCTATCATAGTCATCTTCACTGAGTATTATCCTAGATGACAATAAGTCATGACCTTCGCTAGACAATTCGCTTCTCTCCGGGTCCTTATACGGTGTTTTAAAGGTAACCTCCTTAATTCCATCAATAAAAGTCATTAAACCGTGTTTCTTATTTATAGCAAGGCAGACGATATCAACGAAGGGTCATCCAAAGACTACATGGGACAAGCTAGGGTCAATGTTAGTCTCAATATTTTCCAAAATGGTGAAATCTATAACGTAACTCATATTTCCTACAAATACGTGCATATCCCTTCCTAATGCTATGAAATTTCTTCCCCAATACTCATATCCCTTCTTTCTAATAGAGTTATAATAGGCCAAGGACATGATGTTCATGGGTAGGTCAACATCAATGTATGCATTGGTCGTGAATTTATGTCCTATCATGCATGGGAGTGCTCCTGTCATTCAATCGATGATGGCCTTCAATACTGTGTTGATTTTGTTGGTCATCTCGCTTTGTTGTTGTTTGAAATCGGCTTCAAACTTGGATAATCTAGCGTCTTGAGATGCCATGAAATTGGACACCAACCCTTCGAGATTTGATTGATTGAAATTTTAAGGATTGTTGTTAAAGGAATGGTTCGAGATCGAACCGTTAGGTTAGAACAGGTTAGGCGGGTTTGAGAAATTATTTTGAGAATTTTTGGGTTGTCTCCACCTAAGGTTTGGGTGACTTTTTCATGATGGATTGTAGGTGTTACCAAAATTATTTTGATCAGGCTTGAAAGTGTACCACTTACCTCCTGCTTCGTCAGTATGCGAGGATGCATATTCAACAAAGGCTTGTTCAGGATTTTCCATGCAATATTGAGTGTCGTGGGGACCACTACAGATCTCACATAAGGAAGTGATCTTGTTCACTTGAGTAGGTTACATTGGAGCAATGTGAGCTTCCATCAAACGTTGAACTTGATTTTCGAGCTCGATAAGGCGGCGGTCAGATGTACTCGGGACATCTTGAGGCAAAGAGATTGCCTTGACTGGCTTACCGTAATCCCTTGGGTCGTTCTAACTTTCTTTGTCATAAAGAGCGAGGTCCTCTAATAATGCCCAAGATTCTTCGGCGTTATGGTCACGAAGCTTACCACCGGCCGATTGATCGATGGTTCGTCTTGTGACGGGATTGACATGGTGATAAAAAATTTGGACTTGGAGCCAAAGAACAATGCCATGATGCGGGACTTTTTATAGTAAGTCCTTAAAACGAGTCCATGCTTCTGAGAGAGATTCTCCGTGATGTTTTTAGAACATCAGGATATCATTGCGAAGTTTTGAAGTCCTTCCCGATGGAAAGAATTAAGCAAGGAAACGAGTAGTAAGATCCTCACATGTGGTGATGGATCCTGCTGGAAGACGTTCAAGCCAATTTCTAGCTTGATCGCGAAGGGAAAATTGAAATAAATGCATGCGCGTTCTTTCCCTAGTTTAAGAAATCCTTGAGGTGTTGGTTTGGATCCTCAAACCGAAGTCCGTGGAATAAGCGTCCATTTTGCACCAACCGGATGGTGTCAGATCAAAGAGGTACTGTTAATATTTCATTTTATGTAACGACATTACGAAATTACCATAGTTTAACATACCACCATACGTAGGGACTAGAATAGGTATTTTAGTAAACTTATGTATAGATGGTGGTATAAATACCCCTTCATTGCTTCCATGGAGGGGTGAGAGACACTTGTAACATTTTCACTTTTCATATATTTTACACACATTTGTTTCTCCCTCTACTATCTCTCTCTAAAGATGACTACCATATGGTTTGATTCACCAAGACCACCGGATCAACAATTCCTTTATATTTGACAAGTGGTATCAAGAGCCATGGTTACACTCTTGGGTCGGGTTACATTTTATGATTCCAGTTCGTGTCTCAAATATGTTATTTTCATGTTGTGTTGATTCGTGTTTCTCAGATTTTTTTGTGTGCTTATTATTAAGCTGTTTCATGGCTTAGTTGGCTGGAAAAAGCGACTGGTTTGTTTGTTTTTGTGTTAGTTGGGTGAATATGGTATAATTACTTATCTCAATATTTGTGACATGTTTCTTTTTTTGGGTCATTCTATTGTCAAAAAACTTACAAAAGTAGCAGATTCTGGGTTGTTGAGTTCATAGTAGCCGTTTGGAACCAATTGTACTCCTCTTGTCTTCTTTGAGCTAAAGGACAAAAGTACCTGACGATGGTTTGTCATTTAGCATGGCGGTTTGACCGTGGCGGTTTGCCGTAGCGGTTTGGTGAACAGGTTTTCAGAAGACTTACTTTTTCATGGTCGATCTAAACTAAACTCTCTCCAACTCAAATCTCAAACTCATCTCCTCAACTAATCCCATCAAATCTCAAACTTCTAGACTTGAAAGTAAATGAAAAAAAATGATCTCAGTCGTATGATTTGACTCATTCTTACCAAGATAATTTGTGATTATTGAAAACCTTATTGAATCGAAACCCACATTATCACAAATTCGTAAAGGCGTTAAACCTTTCTTTAATATTCGAATATAATAGATTAAACATAAACAAGAATGTTTTGTTCATCTATTGGTTTGAATTGGACAAACTCAAACAATAAATCACCTACTCGAGACCCTTAAAAGGATCTTGATGTCATGTATCTTGATCCCTCTCTCGCGTGCTTGGGCTTACTAAAGAAAGATGGATGAATACCCGTTTGAATTTGAGAAGATTGATGTTAGATTGCGTTATCGAGTTGAGTTGAAGAAAAGAGATGGGTATGCAGTTGAATATGGTAAGAGTATATTATAAGATGGAGCTGCGTTTGATAATGAGAAGATAGGAGGTGACTGCGTCTGTTGTAGTGATTAGGGTTTGGGTTATGAGAAAGATTAGGGATTTGTTAGGATTATATATCCCAATCTGTTTGGATTGGGCCTTTGCCAAGCTGGGTCATATAAAATAGGGTGGGCCGAGAATACTCAATAGCAGGCCGGTTATATCATATAAGATGGAGTTAGGCCGATTTTGTTTGATGTGGGCTTGTTATTTAGTTAAAGAAAAGTTTAGCCGAAAATTATTGGCGATGGCTTGGGTTATAATGAAATAGGCCGAGACCGGGTATGATTGATTAAGTTATCCGGGTCTTATATGTTATATTGTTTGGGATTTGTGTTATCAAATTAAGCCGAGTGTTTAAAACAATACTATGTCGGGCCATGTCTATGAAACCGGGTATAAGGTCATTTTGAGCTAAATGTTCTTAGTTTATGTATTATGAACTAAAATTTGACTAATGGTTTTAACCGGGATTTAAAATGACAAAGTGACAATATTTTCTAAGTGACTAGATTTTGTGACGAGACCGGGATCCATTTGTTTTAATGAATCATGAAGCTTAAATTTTTTATAGCTAGATTTGGTATTAATTTTTTAAGTGACTACGAAATTAATTGGGTATCACTCATTTGAGATTGAAGTTGACTTGCTCGAAGGCGTGTTCTTATTTTTTTCTTGAAGTCGCGGTGGGTTGGACGCATAACTTTCAATGATAACTTGCTCGGGCTTAAGATTTTGGATGAAGACTTGGGTTATCTAGTTACCAGTAGTCAGGGTGGATGGTTGAAGACCTGGATAACTATCACTTAAAGGAGTTATGTTGTAGTACTCAGTGCCACACATTGAAGGCGTTGTGGATAATCGAAAGAGGTAAAGAAAGTCTCATACTTTGGGAGGGGTATTGAGTACTTAGAGATTTGCTTGGAGCACAAATTCTCTACATCATTTTTCCAACATTAGTGCACGCTTAAGTCACAAGAACGAGGAATTCCACTTTAATTTCAAGTTTGGTATATCAGGTTTACTCCATCAGTGGTCACTTCATATAGCCTACAAAGGGGTCAGTAAAGTTAGTCAAAGAGAGTTTATGAGTAGAGATTTGATCAGCAGTTGATTCTTACGGGACAGATGTGAACTAATTTATTCTTCTCACAAGATTTCAAGTATATGTGTGTACAATGTTTTGCTGATTCTGGGGTATCAAAACCAGCAAGGGGGAAGGAGACATACATCTGAACGCACAACGAGTACACGTGACGAACTTCATGTCTTTTTCTTAATTTAGGTCATTTCGGGAAGACTAACGTCATAACCGTAGAGAAAATCTATGTTTTAACTCGTGGCTTTTGGTGTACTATTCCAACTACATGGGGGAAGAGATGTAAGAAATAGTTTTTGATGATAAAACAGATACATAATGGTATAATGATTCCTCTAGATGGTCAGTATCCTACAAGAAGAAATGAGTTCATCCGGGACTTAGTTTACTTTGGTGTTTTCATTTTGACTACTTGGAGGGTTTAATTGTCAACATCCGGGACTTAGCTAACCTTGGGTGTTACAAGAAATATCATCATTATCCTGAAGGAAGGAATGCGCACGTTCGGGACTTAATTGACTTTGATGCTACGATTTCGCCTTCATGAATGGGATAGAGTGTGTACTTCGGGTTTTTGGGCTTTATATAATGAGACTGGTTGCATCTCTTCAACTACATAGGGGAAGAGATATCTTGATACTTTTGGTATGCATTACTTGAGCTTCCAGTGGGAAGAGATGTGAGAAGAATTATTCAAGCGTGAGAAGATATGTTGCTGATCCAGTTAATGTTTCCCCAAATAGTTAATCACTAAGCTTATTATCAAAGGAGTAATATTTGATGTGGTTTACTACTAATTCCGCTGTGCACTTAAGTATTCTAAGCTTGAAAGAAAGCTTTAAAACTGCTCAAGAGAGGATTGCTTGTTTGGGGGGAAGCTATTAAAGCTTCATAATGAAGAATATGTGGCATGAATTAGGGGGAAGCTAATTCAGAAGCTTCTCCTTAACCAGAAGTGTATGGGTTACTTAGTTCATGCCTATTACAGTATTTCTCCTACAAGGTACTACAAAGATGATTCGTGTTGGAGTGTAAACTTGAAGTCAAAGGCCACAAAAGACATCATCAACATTAGAAGCTTCTTGGAAGCTCTTGTTCTTAATCATTATGTACTTGTTAGGAAAATTTTGTAACTAATTCCGTATATCGTCCCATGGGGGAAGATTGTTAAGATTTCATTTTATGTGATGACATTACGGAATTACCATAGTTTAACATACCACTATACGTAGGGACTAGAATAGGCATTTAGTAAACTTATGTATAGATGGTGGTATAAATACCCCTCCACTGCTTTCATGAAGGGGTGAGAGATACTTGTAACATTTTTACTTTTCATATATTTTACACACATTTGTTTCTCCCTCTACTCTCTCTCTCTAAAGATGACTATCTTATGGTTTGATTTACCAAGACCACCAGATCAACGATTCTTTTATACTTGACATGTACCACATTGTTCCCTATGAGGAGTTTAACGGTATTCATGTAGCCCTCGTGGCTAGGTTTGGAGTAATCTCCAAGAGTACGGATAGGATTTGCGTCTCCCATGGTGGTTGATGAGAATGGATTACAAAACAAATAACACAAAGAAAAGATAGACTATAAGAAAGCTAATATACAAAAATAAAATTCTCACTTGAAAGGTTCAAGCGAGTAGAACTAAGCTAAACTAAGTTTGAAACCTAACTATTTCTCGGTTGCGGCACCAAAAACTTGATGCGGGTGTCGTAGGACTTCAGCATGAAGTTTTACAACTCCCTAGGCAGTGTACCTAATCGTTGCAGTATAGAATAGGTAAGACTCGGGGGTTGTTATCATTCTATAGGGGAGGGAAGGCCCGAACAGAGCTTAACTGAGATCTACAAGATTGAAAGAAGATTATTTTTTGTATTTTTATAATTTACAGAAAGCAGGTAAATCAATAGTTTGAGAGGTTGGTTTGATTAACTAATGATTAAACTAAATATAATCTAAACTACTAGTGATAACTTTATGATAAAATAATGTATTTACTTAATCATGCATTACTCATTAGATTGCTTCTCCTAATCCTATTGCCTTGTCACACATGTGATGATTTGTGTAAGTATTTCCTAAGTCATGAACGAATTACATGAACCCGCCGTCTATTTAATATTCCGTTAAGGCAACGCACAAGTAAGGTAGTATGAAGACTATTACAAGGCCCCTAAGAGTATATTAAATGCAATTGAAATATCTTAAGAGGGATCAACCATATAAGGGGTAAGGTAGTATGAAGACTGTTACCGATGGTATCCTTTCTACACTTCTCGCGTTTCCCTAGACGTCTATGCCAATTTAATATCTTATGGCTAGTTTTCTAAAGCCTAACGCGCACATTCATCACAAGAAGCAACAGTAATAGGATCTACAATCCAACTTTCATGCAATCATAAGCAAATACAAAGGAGGGTTTAGCCTAACATGTTATAAAGAGAGCAAGAACATAAATCAATCAAACAATACATAGACATATTGAATGATTAAAGATAGATAATCTTACTTGATTAAAACATGGATTAAGGTCAGTTACAATAGGGTTTTAAGGCCCTAAAGTAGGCCTAAAAGCTGAAAAAGTACTTAGGGTTCGGCTCCAAAAAGTTATACAAAGTTACACACTTACAACCTTAAATTTGGCTTAATATATATAGGGAAATCGTCGTGACGGCGTCCAGTTGTAGTCGCGACGCCATCACTAGATAGAATCTTCTAGGTCTGATTGAAGTCGGTTACGTCCTGACGCCGTCATCATTTTCCCGACGCCGTCGCTAGATAGATCGCGACGGCATCGCTTTATGCTTGGGACGCCGTCTCCACGCGCTGTAAGCATGATTCTTCAAGAGATTAGGTGTAGGTATGTAGTCTTGTCCGTTTCTTCTCCAAATAAGCCCTAGTCACATGTATTTCCTCCAAATGCCATCCAAGTGCTAAAAACCTAAAAACAAACGATTAAGCACATAATCTGGGCATATTTGCATGATTTCAGGGTTAAATGACCCTGAAATAGTGTATAAAATGACACCTCATCAAGAAGCATGTCCTCAATATCATTCAAGTATAGATTAACGAAGTCACCTTCTTTAAACTTGTACAGTTGTCGATCAATGCTTCTCACCATAATTTCTTCTAAATAACCATAACCATGGAGCTTGTTGACCGTCACACTTACCACACTCAAAATCTTCAGAGGATAGTAGACATCGTGCTTCAAGAATCTGTTGAGCTGAGATCTGTAGAATAGTTGACGCTTGGGTCCCCAATGCTTAATTCCACGTTCATCATCTTTGTCATAACCCACTTTAGTAACACTCCATTGCTTCAGGATCATGCCTTCTATACACACTAACTCATATCTTGTAGCCTTCGTCTTTGTAATTGACGTCGTATACTTCCTTTCTGAATCTGTGGATTTCAAGTATTCTAGATCGTTGTTGAAGTAGTATTCTGAAGCTACAGTTAGATGACCTTTCAAAGGAAGAAGTTTACTCAAGTCAAATGGGCATCGATCACCTTTAGGGTTTTCCTAGTCAAGTCTGTCTGTTAGAGCTTTATAACATTCTTCCATATTATATTCAAGCTCAATACTGCTTTGGCAGGTTCCCTTCAGAAGATTGTAGACTCGTCCAACCAAATCTGCTTTAGTATTCTTGTCTAGCTTGAAATGATTCTTTGCAAATTTGGAGAAGTCAATGGGAGTGTCCATAAGCTCGTCAAATGTAAGTAGATCCTTTTGAGCAGACACCAGATCATTAAACCAGGTTTGTTCTGGTTGATCATCAATGACTTGACACTTGTTCCACTCTAGATCTGGAGTAGGAGTCCATGGTGGTTGTTTGAACCAATCATTCTTTGGTGCAGCCTCACCATCAAGATGTTTATCAGCATTACCCGTCTCATCAACAATGTTTTCCTTAACATCCAGTGACATATCATGCACATGTTCTTCATCTGGTTCCTCTATAGTTACAAACTTACCAGATTTAGAAGATTTAGAAGGAGTATTACCTTTGGAGGATTACTTGGATGCAGACGATTTCTTTGATGGTTGAGTGTATTTTCTTGGAATTTTCTTATCCTTCCCCTGGTCTGATCCAACAATAGGGTCTTCGTCTTTGGCGTCATGCTTTCTCTTAAATTGAGCAGATTCACCCATAGCAGCTACAGCTCGATCCATGTCATCTTTATCCACAAATAATGATTTAAAAGAGCATCGTACAGATCTTTATGAGCTAGATGTTTTTCATGTGAGTTGGAGGCCATCATCATTTTGAATAAGATGTCCTTCTACTTGTATTCATTTTCTGTAGTTTTGTCAAACGGTGTTATTGAGCGCTTTGGCCATTTTTGCTTGGATGCATGCTCTTGCTTGATCTTTATCATCTCTGAAGCACTTTTCTGAGATTCTTACTGCTTAAGTTCTTGCTTGAGTTCTTCAGTATGTTTCTGGAGTACCTTTTGAAGCGAGTCTCTTAGACTTGATCCAAGATACTCATTTACTATATGTGGCACTTGAGATTTGATTGATTCAAGGATTACTATAGAATGATCAACTTGCTTGAGCTCTTTAACATCTTTCTCTAGTGTTGAAACTCTTTGCAAGACAGTAGTGAGTACTTCTGATGGGGGAATTGGAGCATCTGGAGTTTTAGTAGCTGGTAGCGAAGATGTTACTGGTGGTATCATACTTGTGATTGGTGGTGTATGGATTGGTGTTGTAAGTGGTGTTGGTTTTGTATTTTTCTGTGGAGGAATGACTGAAACGAGTACATCAAGTAATGGAGCTGACAGGACAAGAGGAATTTTTTGTTGGATTTGAACATCTAACAAAGAATTAATCTCTGTTTCTGCATGATCTTTCATAAATCCATCTAAATAAGTGTCAGAAGAAATGTTTAGGAATTGATTACCATAGTTTAAAGACTGAGAATGACTAGAGCTTGATCGTGGAACCTCATGCTTCTCTTTTTGTGACATAGTGACAAGTGTCCCTACTATGTCATCTTCAGCTTGATCCTCCTGAGCTTGATCATCATCAGCTTGTTCCTCTTCTTCATCACCTTTTTCTTCTTCTAACTTTTCACCAACAATCTTTTCAACATTAGTCATTTCTTGATCGTCATTCTCCGACGCCGTTTTTTTATCCTTAGTTTCTGCTCTATCTATACGTTTATCATCATCTTCTCCATCATTATCTTCATTTTCCTTTTCTTCTTCATCAGTAAAGAGCCATGTAATTTCACCTTCATCCACATATTCATCATTAGACTGGTGACTGTCATCTTTTAAACCCCAATCTATTTCAGCATCAGCTTTGGTTGCATAACTGCCTTTTCCCTCATTAGGAACCTTTGGTACAATACCAGCTCCTTCACTTGAGGTTGTGAATTTGCCCGTTAACTCATCGGGAACATCTAGTGTAATACCAGATCCTTCACTTGAGTCTCCGGTTTGCTGTGGTAGTCTGAGTGCTTCTTTACTGGCTTTGATAGCTTTCTTCATATCAACAGCTAATTGTTCTTCAACAAACATGACTTGAATGCCTTTATGCTTCTAAGTCCGATCAAGTGGTTTCTACGTTAACACATTTAAAGTATCTCTGAAGGCAATACCAGATGGTCTTCTTTTACCAGTCGGCCTGTTAGTGGGTTCATTAGAAAGTTCATCAGATTCCATTACAAGATGTTTATGAGTTGCATGAACACGCCTTGCTGCTTCCTCTTCGTCAACCTCAGTCAAGCTCATAGATTTTCCTAACTCAAAAGCAACATCGGGTTCAGGAATGATGTTGTCGTCAGCAGAGATTAAGCCTTTCTTCTTTGGTATAACTGCTTGCTTCTTTCCTTTTGACCCTTTACCTCTAGTCTTCTTAGGAGGTATTAAACCAGTGGACAAGGCAATTAAAGTATGATAGGTTTTAGATTGCTTGATCTCCTCAGTTAACATCGTGTCAGGAATAGCTCGACCATACTCTTAAAATTATTCACCCGTTCTGACGAACTTCAATCTATTTAGGACACCATCATCCTTAATTGTGTTGTTGTATAAGTGCTTTAGCTTGGCAAGAGATTTGTGTTGAGAGAAGAAGTGGTTTATGGTGAGTTTGGTGAATTTAGGGTAAGGCATAATTTCACGCATTCTGAGTTTTAACTGCCTAAAGTCCATCTTGTACTAAAAGTCTTCCCAAATCAACGCGGCATAGTCAATGGTCTTCTTGTGGAGCATACCTCCTAGGATCTCTATTCTGGATTTCCTGAGTCTGTCATTGCTTGAAGTTTTTCTAGAAAGGTATTTGTTGATAATAGCAGCAAGAGTTCTCCTGGGTTGATGCATGTAATCAACAAACTTCAACATCTACTTTGCACTTCTTGTTAGCCAGATCAAACTCATAGGAGTTAGTATTCTTGATCTTCTTGATAGTGTACCAGAGCTGCTAAATATATATCTCTAGAACATCAGCTGTGATAAGAAAGGCATTGTAGCAAGCTGAGTTCTTGATGATGTCGAGGATGACTTGTAAGTTTCTTCTTTCTGGGTCTAAGAAGGATCAATCCTCATGTTTGTGTTATTGATCTTGATTATGTCGGCTGCAGGAACCCATGCTTCATCACGAGCAACTAGTTATCTTTGTTCTTGAGTCATGATTCTGCTTAAGAATTATCCAATACAGTTTATATACACGACAGATATATATATCACTGATTAGATTGATTGACCTTGTTGATGTGACTCTTTTAGATGAAGTTTGTAATTAGGTCTCATGCAATTAAGCCGTTTAAACACACTAATTGAAGAAAGTTATCCCTAGTCAATGGTAAAAATCAACTTTAAAAGTCAACTATCAATTCATCATTAACCAAAGTCAAACAACCAATTAGATGTAGAAATATCAATCATAGTCAATTCAGGTCAATGCAAAAATATAGTCATGTTTATCAGGATTTTAGAAAATTTGGGCAGAGTTTCTTTTCATAAAAGTGACATATTTCACACGATTATTTCCCCTGTCATGTTTTCGCACAATGAAAAACATATTTCGCACAAACTTTTATAAACATGTTTCACACAGTTATGCACTGACATATTTCGCACACATATACCTAAATATGTTTCACACAGTTAAGACAAGACATTTTATCGCAACACTTAAGCTTTGACAATGTATTCGTAGCATTTCAAATAAACCAACTTATTATCTCATTCTAAACCGGCTAAAACCCCTTATCACAGATAACAAACAACATCTAAGAAACATAGCAGAATACACTTTCATCAAAATCAGACAACATTCGATCCTTTTTTAATCATTTCGGGCACAAACATAGAACCAACTCAAATCTTTTAAGCAATAAAGCAACTAGGGATCTACTCAAGTATTCCTAGGGGACATTGTATCATTTGCAAACAACTTATCCTCAAGAACAAGCAATCTAATCCAAGAACTTACATATTTCACACACAATACCATTAATAGTCAACCCAAAGTTATCTAGGTGATTAACAACATACAACAAAAGCATAAAGTTGCTTAAAACATGCTATAGTACCTAAACGCATAAACATTTACTCATCTACACATGTTTTCGTACAATTCATGCACAAAAGAATCACTATAATCCTCCATTTCTATGTTAAGAGATATTAAAACTGCTTTAAAAAGCAGTCTTACAAAACCTCCTAGCTAACAAAACCCCTAACCTTAATTAGATCAAAACTCACTTTTAATTTTATGAACCCCCAATTTGATTTTAAGGTTTTTAAATGTATTAGTGAGAATTAAGCCAATTCCTTTTTAAAAAGGAGTGTATAAGTGATTAGAGACTAGTTAGAATGTACCTTGATGCTTGAAAAAACGACTTTTAATCTTGAGTTAAAAATCCAGTGAAAAATGTGATAAAGAGAAATTTGGGTTTATGTTTTTAAGTTGAGCTAGAAATGGCGTGTTTGTTGGGGTGTGAGGAATGTGTAATGTTACCGGTTGAAGTTTCAACTTGGCATAAATGGTCCTTGTAGTTTGCAATCTATTCTATTCTCATTTTAAACTTAACAAAAAGCTTGAACCTATTTAGAGAAATGGCAAATTTAGCCCCTAAAGATGCTAACTTAGGATCTAAGTCCTAAATTTTGTATTTTAGTCCCTAAAATTTTAAACAGAGAACATCTAAAGCGTCCCTTTGAGTTTTAAACCACAACATTAACTCCCCTTTTAATTGATGAGCTGTTATTGCAAAAACCCTTTTTCGTGAATTCCTTTATTGAGTTTGAAAAATCCTTTTAAACGAATTATTAGCACCATTATCCGCCCCTCAAATAATGAGTTCTCTTTTTCTATTTAAAGAGATGTAGACCATTGTTTAAAGTGAGTATAAATTTTTTTTTAAATCTTTTTCTAATGAGAATCTGAGCTGAGAGATATATTTTTGAAATACAACACTAATAAAAACATGATTTCTCTTATTTTTCAAAAATAAAATGCACAGACATGTACACTTATTTTAAAGAAAACCCGGGTTGTGTCGAAAAGTATGCACAAGAGCCTTAGCATGATCATTAAGTAATCATCGCAAAAAAACTTAAGACCGGGTTGCAGTCTAAAATAACTGCAAGCCAATTGTGGAATATCAAATCACATAAACTAAGTGAGAAATAAAGAGAAAATCTAGAGAGACAAAGAGGAGTGATTGATCACTTAGAGAGAGAAAGAAACATGTAATATTAGATTATCCAAATGACCAACATCCTCTCCATGAGATGGAGAGGGCTTTTATAGTCTTACAATAGGGCATCCATGAGCCTTTAGTGCCATGCACATGGCCCAGTTAGCTTATTTTTACACAATGTTTAACTAACCACTTAACTACAAGCTACGAAATACATTTTAGGAGTGACGAGACTTTTTTCATATTCTAACAAGTTAGATACTCACTCATCGAGGCTACCGGGACCTTAATACATAGTGATACATAGGACCAGGTTTCGATGCCAAAATTGGGTATCTGTCGATATTAGAACCACACCATAAAAGATAGTTAGGACAATACACTATTGAAATTGGAAATCATTACGTTAATTGGGGATTAACTAGGCTACACGAGTTCTCCTCTCGATTAGTAAACCCATTTCCAATCCCTGTTATTTTAATTTCTTGCAAATCTATAATCAATTTATAGTCTTTTTAAAACTATGACAATTAAAACTCAAGATAATTCGACTGCCCATTAGCTCTTTGACACCACAGATTTAACCAAACCTACATACACACGATCGGGGTTTTCTGCCCGTTATGCGTTAAAGACACAAGAGGGCAGAGAACCCCGATCTCGTGTACTTTAGGATTGGTAAATCTGAAGTTCGTCCCAAGAGCTAATGGGGCAGTCTATAATCTTGAGTTTTAATTGTGCATCTAGTTTTTAAAGCTAAATTGATTACTAGATTGCAAGACAATTTTTGCAAGAAAATTAAATAACAGGAATAGAAATGGTTTTACTAATCGAGAGGAGAACTCGTGCTAGCCTAGTTAATCCCCTATTAACGTAATGATTCCATTTCCTAGTGTAATGTCTAACTATCTTTTATGGTGGTTCTAATATCGACGAACCCAATTTGGCATCGAAACCTGTCCTATGTATCCTATGATCTCAGGTCCCCGGTAGCCACGAAGAGTGAGTATCTAATTGTTAGAAATATGAAAAATTCTCGTCACTCCTAAAATGTATTACGTAGCTCGTAGTTAAGTGGTTAGTTAAACGTTGTGTAAAAGTAAGCTAATCAGGCCAAGCCCATGGCACTAAAGGCCCATGGATGCCCTATTGTAAGACTATAAAAGCCCTCTCCATCTCATGAAGAGGGTGTTGGTCATTTGGATAATCTAATATTACATGTTTCTTTCTCTCTCTAAGTGATCAATCACTCCTCTTTGTCTCTCTAGATTTTCTCTTTATTTCTCACTTAGTTTATGTGATTTGATATTCCACAATTGGCTTGCAGTTATTTTAGACTGCAACCCGGTCTTAAGTTTTTTTGGCATGATCTACTTAATGATCATGCAAAGGCTTGTGCATACTTTTCGACACAACCCGGGTTTTCTTTAAAATAAGTGTACATGTCTGTGCATTTATTTTTGAAAAATAAGAGAAATCATGTTTTTATTAGTGTTGTATTTCAAAAATATATCTCTCAGCTCAGATTCTCATTAGAAAAAGATTTAAAAAAAAATTTCTATCACTTAAACAATGTCTACAACTCTTTAAATAGAAAACGAGACATTATTTGAGGGGGATAAAGGTGCTAATAATTCTTTTAAAAGGATCTTTCAAACTCAATAAAGGAATACACGAAAAAGGTTTTGACAATAATAGATCATCAATTAAAGGGGAGTTAATGTAGTGATTAACTCAAAAGGGGCTTTAGATGTTCTCTGTTTAAAATTTTAGGGACTAAAATACAAAATTTAGGACTTAGATCCTAAGTTAGCATCTTTAGAGGCTAAATTTGCCATTTCTCTAAATAGGTTCAAGCTTTTTGTTAAGTTTAAAATGAGAATAGAAGAGATTGCAAACTACAAGGACCATTTTTGCCAAGTTGAAACTTCAACCGGTAACATTACACATTCCTCACACACAAACACATTTCTCACAACTTAAAA
>BQNB010131413.1:0-18786 GCA_026074375.1 Tanacetum coccineum
CTGACGCAAGAGATGTTGTTGTTGACTCTTTGATGCACAGATCTGATTCCGAATCAAAACATTCTAAACAATCTTCAGATGACATTCCAATGCAGGATGAAGGGCATGTCTCAGATCTGAAGGACACTGATAACGTTCACATTCCCAAGGTGTCGACCACTACCTTGTTTAAGCCAATTCCTGAAGGCGAGAGACCAGCTACACCTGAACCAGAATGGACCATTCCCCCGAATGATTTCCCGGAACTAGAGAATAACTGGGCAAATACATACGCCACAACGTATCAAGTTCCCGCGGAGAACAAGCTTCAAAGGAAGACATATGATATTGGTTCATTCATCAAATGGTTCTGCAGACGAAGCTGATTTAGAAGGTCCAACTTTCAACCTTGTTAAAGCCTTTCATAAGAACATCGTCTTTCTTCAATTTCAGATGGATGAATGCCATAAGCTGCTAACGAATAAGGTTGATTTTGTTAATCCCGAGGGTCATCAAATTCTGCAAAATATATATGAACCACTGCTCTTAGGAGGACCACCAGGTCAGGTAACTATTCAACCACAATTCTTCTTCAATAAGGATCTGGATTATCTTCTGACAGGTGACAAAGAGCGAAAAATTGCCTTATCCATATCCAAGCTCAAAGCCGCTCGTTACCTAGACTTTGGACTTGAAGAATTAGTTCCATCTTTGTGGGTTGAAAGTGAACGCGATTATGACATCAGTGCGGCCTATGGCATCACTCACT
Source organism: Tanacetum coccineum (assembly GCA_026074375.1). Lineage (NCBI taxonomy): Eukaryota > Viridiplantae > Streptophyta > Magnoliopsida > Asterales > Asteraceae > Tanacetum > Tanacetum coccineum. The sequence goes on from BQNB010131413.1 coordinate 749, forward strand.
GGTGGTTTAGAAGAAAGGAATTCTACATCAATAAACACAGTGAGCCCTCTGATCGTGAAGCAGTCAGATCCTAGATGCGAATTCTCAGTGTGATCAGTGTCAAGGTGTACAAAAAATACGGATACAACTACCTGAGAGAGATAATTCTTCGCCGAGCTGATTACAAAGAGTACAAGATCTCGGAAAAGGATTTCAAAAATCTTCATCCAAATGATTTTGAAGATCTGTTCCTACTCAATATTCAAGAAAAGCTCAACCATCTGCCCAAAACAGACAAGACTAGTCTTCACACGGCAGTCAACATGTGGATAAGAAACCTGGTAATCAGGAATCGTGTGGGAGACTTGCAGCTCGGGATTGAAAGTTATCAAACAAAGATCAACCTTGAACGTCCAAATTGGGATGCAGCCGACTATTACTTCAAAGAAGATTATACGATTGTCCCTAAGCCAAGAGCCGTTGTCTACAGAGACAGAAATGATCAAAGAAAGTTGATGAGGCTGAATGAGCTGCACAAGTTTAGTGATGGGACGTTGACAAGAGTCATGGAAAAGCTGGATCACATGGTTAAAGACTTTCATCTGTTCGAGTACAATAAGGGCATGGAGACTAGGAAGTGGTCAGAGGATGACAAGAGAAGAAGCAAAGACTTCATCACTGCAATCGAGAAAAGACTACAGATCAGAAGGATCTATCGAAGTCTAGAAAGCTTTGTTGGAGGAAGAATAAGAGATATTGACTACAGGCTGATCAACAGAACAACGTGACGACATCGTCGTTACAATAAAAAGGTCAATATTTTTCTTATTGTGAATAATATATCTTGTACATTAGTAAGTAGTTAATCTTTTGATGATTAAGTGTAGGAATAATTTATATCCCTCAACGATTGAGGGGGAGCAGTTATATGTTTCTTACACGACTTGCGAATTAAGGCCACACTTTTCTCCCAAATTTTATAACATATTTAAATCAATTGATATCCAAAATGTCAAAGGGTTTAAAATTTTTGATAAGGGGAGAAAATGTGATTAAAATATGTGTATAATAATAACCGTGATTATTAGGACTCATATACTCCGCCCAAACGTGCTAAACAATTTCGAATACCGAAGCACATTTTGAGGGGGAGCGTTTCTGAAAAAATCAAAAAACGATCGAGGTACTAAACGCTTTGATATTTATATCATAAGTACCTTAATTGAATTTTCAATTGGTTTTATGGAAAGGAGAACTGTACCAAAAGACCAGACCGAACACGCATTATTACTTTATAGAGTTATAAGGTTGGTAAGGTTAGTACTATCTCCAAATGATCCATCCCATAATCGAGGGATCTACCCAGGGACAATCCACTAGTTAGTGTAGAAGTCCTTAGGTATGACATATAAAAGGAGTAAAAGCAAGAATAAGGGAAAAGTGCCGACTGAGATGGAGCTAGTACTGGAATAAACCCAACAAGGTTCTAGTCATGAAGTCTCGGTAAGCACTGAAGGGGTTGAAGAATTAAAAGGAATTGTAAAGATAAAGGGTGTAAAGAAAGAAGCCCTCCATACCCTTAGGCAGAAACCGGGTCAATACATAAGCGTCAGAAATCCACTAGATGAATTGCTGACATTGAAATCGACATCATGACCCAGTGATCAATGCACAACCTGCCCTAGCCACTCAGAATCTTTCAAAAAGATTTATGTTTCGATTTCACACGAAGACAAAACACGTTTATCTATTGACTTTCACATTCGAGCTTGTTGACTTATAAACAGGTGCAGTCATCTCCACCTCCTATTACTAGAACCAAACGCACTCTTTATCTAGAGCCAAAGAGATCGTCAATCAATCTCTTAGGACACCATATCCAATTCCCTATCATTCACACACTGTGAAACAAGTCTATCCCAAAGAGTCCTACATCATTATCCTTTGTGATATTGCCAGAACATCCGAGTGAAACTAAAGATGGTTTATTCACAATGAAGATGGAAATCCTGCTAAGAGCCAACATCAAACAAGCTCTTGGTAGGTGACCTTGTGCGATTCAACATTAATCAAACTTATGTCAAACTGGAAAGAAACGATGTGTGATTCAGTGAGACTCAAACTTTGTTCTAGTAAAAATAATTGACGTGTTATTGATCGATTTGACAAACATCACAATCACTCGAAGTGTTACAAAATATTTATCCATACTAAACTCTTAGACTGCGACTTTTTCACAATCAATTTTCTCTTTATTACTAACTGTTTCATTACAGGATATCTTAAAGATGGAGATGGAGATGGAAATTCCCAGCACCTGAGATATCAAGTGAATAACCGAATGCTCAAAACGACTCTCGGCTTTCAATTGCATTCCTCGTTGGGGAAACGACCCGGGAATCATACTCCCGGATTACTATAATTGTGATTTTTTTATTCTTACCCTAAATTTATATATTTATATATTTATTTATATTTATAAATATATTTTAAAGGTGTGATCAATCTCTGATCAGTTTTTGGCGCCGCTGCCGGGGAGGATTGTATACGATTGTTGAAGCCGTTTGACAATTTGTGTTTGAAGATCCTTCCGTGTGAAGTTATTTTGCTTATTTTCTTAAAAAAAATACAAAAACAATTTTCATTTATTTTATTAGTATATATATAATATAAAAAAAAACCAAAAATATAAAAACATTATCCATAAAAAGAAATAAAAAAATTACCAAGTTGGTAAAAGAACACCAACATATAATACTTTCAACTGAAGTATTATCCATTAATAAGTTCCCGAACCAAAGATCAAAAACTTGCCTTTTGTGTCACTTGCGACGTACGGCTCACCTTTTAAAGTTAAACAAACTCCTTTGTGCGTTTTTCTTTTAGAGAGTTACCGAGAAGCGAGTTGATTATTAGGTTTAAGTGTCTTATCTCATTGTCCGTTATTAAAATATATTGTGAATACATTGTTGAAAAACCAAAAAAATATATATATAAAAAAGGGGGGGAAATTAGTATAAATTTTCTTTTTACATTTTTAGTGCATGCGCACTCGTTCTCAATCCCGTAATTCTAACCGTCAACAACAACAAGTCCCACCGACTTTTGTTGAACCATTCAATCTTGTGGAACCAATTGAAAATCAAGCTCCTCCCGTAGTTACGATGGACGATAATCGTACTATGGCTCAATTGCTCGAAGCACCCACCGTGGGTTACGAGGATGCCATCGTTGTGCCCGAGATCACCGCGGACAACTTTGAGCTTAAGCACGGATTGCTTACCCTCGTTCAAAACAAACAATTTTTCGGACATGACAAAGAAGACCCTCATGCTCACATCCGTTATTTCAACAAGATCACTTCTACGATGAAGTTCCCGAACGTCCCAAGTACGTCGGTAAAGCTTATGCTTTTCCCATTTTCCCTCGAGGGTGCCGCCCGGATTTGGCTTGAAAAAGAACCCCCTCGATCGATTCTCACATGGGATGATCTTGTTTCGAAATTCATCAACAAATTCTTCCCTCCTTCCAAAACAACAAATCTTCAAGAAATCACGAGATTTCACAAAGAATTGATGAAACTTTCTACGAGCATGGACCGATTCAATGATCTTGCTTTCGGGGCATGCCCACATCATGGATTATTGGAGTTACATCAAACTCGATACTATTTCTATAATTCTTTAAACTCTAATGACAAGATTCGTTGAATTCCGCCGCAGTGGTAAGCGTTTGGATAAAATGCCCCGAGATGCTAAGAAATCCTCGAGAGCAAACCAAAGTTCGTAATTCATGTAACAAACCGTTTGTTGCCAACAAAGGTGAGGTTCGATCACTTCGCACCCCCGGAATTTATCCCGAAGTTGAGCCAGAACTTAAAGATAATGGGAAAGCTGTACTTTCTCGAGCTAAGAAAAATCAACCAAAGCACCCGCTCCCAGTCAAAAGTGTCGAGGAAAGTTGTGTTACTTGCGGTGGTGCGCATTCTTACCGAATTTGTCCCACCACCGATGGCAACGTTTATCGTGACAATATTCAAGAATAGGTTTCCCAAGCCGCTGCAGCTAATTTCAATCAAGGAAATACCGGTTACCGAGCCCTGATTGCTAATCAAATTCGACCTCCCGGTTTTCCTCCCGTTCAAAACCAAGGAAATAACCAAAATCGTTACAACCAAAACCGGGGAAATAACTACAACCAAGGCCAAATTTATCGACCACCGATTAATCAACCCCCGGTTCACCAAGCTCCACTTTACCAAGATCCGGCTCCTCAAACACAAGGTGTGACAAAGACCGATTTTGAAAGCTATGTCAAAGCTAATGATGCGGTTATGAGAAACATTGTGAATTCCAATACCGCCTCTACTTCAGGGTCAGGGACACTCCCTAGTATTACCATTACTAACCCGAAGGTAGATTTGAAGGGTATTACCACCTGAAGCGGTGTTTCTTATCAAGGACCCACGATTCCTACTACTTCTTCTTCTCCTCCTAAAGTAGTGGAACGTGAAACCGAGGTGACAAAGGACACGGTGCCTCCTACTAATAACGGATTACCAGAAGATGTCTAAAAACCTCCGGTATGTCTAAAATTCCATCTCCAAGTACAAAATTTTGAGGCCCGTTTTGCTCCGTTAGTAGCTCCAATGCCTTAACTTGAAACCGCAAATTCCGTATCCTTCGAGACGTTAATGATGAAAGAACTCTGCCGTGAAAAAAGCTAACGACCAAAATGAGAAATTCGTAACTAAATCCTATAAAAAGATTTGAGTTCGAACTTAATGCCTCCCAGGATTATTTGATTCTTATGCCAAAATTTGCCTCGACTCTTAAAGCTTTAATTGGAAACAAAGAAAAATTAAGTGAAATGGCTAGAACTCCTTTAAATGAGCATTGTTCGGCGGTCATCCATAACAAGTTACCCAAAAAACATGTAGACCCCGGCAAATTTCTAATACCGTGTGATTTTCCTAGAATGGATGAGTACTTAGCCTTGGCCGATCTTGGCGTTAGCATAAATCTCATACCATTATCCGTGTGGAAAAAGCTTTCTCTTCCAGAGCTCACTCCTACTTGTATGAATCTTAAACTTGCAGACCGTTCGATCACTGGTATGTGCTTAATTACACATACCGTTTTCCATTAAAACCGGACTGAAATGACCAAAAACGTACCAAAAATACTTTGTATTTGTATGTTTTCACTTATATTGTGCAGGAAACGGATACCCGAGAAAAGGACGAAAAATCAATCAAAAACGAACAAAACCAAGCACGGAATGGAAAAGCATGGAAAAGACAAAGTCAAATCAAAGCCAAAGACCAAAAAGTCAACAAAAAGTCAACCCAGAAAAGGCAATGGTCAAAGCCGAAGCCAAAACAGAAGAATACTTAATGGGCCCACCCGAACCCATCTAATAGGCCAGATAAGCCTATCAGTATATATTATGAAGACTTCATAGCCCATTTTAAAATAATAAGCCCAAATCCCTTTTACACTTAACATGGCCCAAATTCCTTTTTTTCTACAAAAAGGCCCAACTGCCAAAACAAAAGCCAAAAATACTTATAAACCTTGGGGGACCTTCCTTGCCAACTTTCTAAAATTTCATATCACCCACAAGGACCCTAATGTAAACATGCATTACACTCTGAGGGACTATAGTTGTTAATCCCAAAAATACTTATACCCACGAGGACTGAACTTGAAACAAAATATATATAATTGAGGGACTACTTCTGTCACTTGGCCAAACTTTTCCCTTCCCCACTTCTCGCCAAATTTAATTTTAGCACTATTCATCTCCTTTGTCCTTTTAACCTGCAACATAACAACAAAATGTCCTCTCCCCACCTTACAAAACAACAAGAGCCACGCTGGAGATCCTATGCTTAACCATTGGCTTGAAGAAAATGACAAACGATGAAGGGTTTAGATCATTTTGATTGGGCTCTAAGCAATGATCAATGGCCAGGATGATTTTGAGCTTCTCACTCACCAAAGAAACACAACAGTTTGAGCTCTCTCTACAAAGAAGCACAAGATACTTAGGCTTTTAGTGTAAATAGATTGTAATAGTTAGACTTAAGGGTGTCAAATTTTTTTTGTAATCAAGGCAAAAGCTTGAATTTAAGAATTTGTACCATTTAATTTCTGCATTTTTAATATTATTGTCATTTAAATTTCAGTGTTTAAATTTTCTTGTCATTTAAATTTTCTTGTAATTTAATTTCTTATGCACTTTACTGTTCCTTTCACATACCCGTCATTTACTTATTTTGTAATTTATAAACGGTTTTTAAGGTCTCTAGTAAGCTTTTAAGTCACTAAGAACATATATTAAGGTTTATTTTTCCTTTCTGTCAAAAGAAAATTTGGTTTTCAGACTTAAGGGGGTGTTTGGGATAGTGGGTCAAATGGGTCAAAAATTGGCATAAAATCTTTTGGGTCACGGATCCAACTTTCATAAGCTCATATATGTCACTTCAAGCTGTTTTCATAAGTTTCAAAGTCTTAATGCTTGTTTTTAAGCTTTTTCTAAAAGAGTGATTTTAATCTGTTGGTCGAAAATCAGTTTTAAGGTGTTTGTTTGATCAAGACCTTTTCAACAACTTTTAAGAGGTGTTTTTGTGTTATTATTTGGTTAGAATGCAGTAGGATTAATGTATGCTAAATGTCTTTTGTCTCTTATGTTTTTGTGCAAAATCTGTCTAAGTTAATTTTTAGTTTAAAAGTCATTCTTTAACTATAAATTCAGTTAGGTTCATTATAGTTTTAGGATTTGAAAGTGTTTGCATAAGCTCATTAGGTGTCCTTCTTAATCTGTTTATACTTATTTTTTATTTCAAGCTTATTTTGATAGCTTATTACTAGGACTGCTTTTTGCACCTTTTAAAGCCAACAAAAGATTCCCCTGGTGCAAAACAGCACCCTTTGGTGTCCTTTTTATTGCTTATTCTTAATCCTAATTCTTAGTTTATTGCTTTTATAGATAGCTCATAAGCCCCTCTTTTAGATCCTATAAGCTTAAGCCTTAAGTCCTCCTCTAGGTAGCTTATTTTTAAGCTCAAAGGGCCCACTTTGACTGTTTGGTCTGCCAGTTTAGACCCTTAGCTTATTTAGGTTTTATGAGCTTATATGCTTATTTCTGCTCTCTGCCTCTTTTTTTCCTTGGCTTATTTCTTGATTGCTTTGGCTTATTAGTTGTTAGCTTTCCTCTACCTTATCTTGTTTTAATCTCTCTTAGCTTAAGTGTGCTTAAAATTCCATAGCAGTTAGCTTATGATTAGGATTTAGTTAATTAGTTAATATAGTGTAGTTAGCCTTTATGCTTATTTTGTTCTTAGGATTGCTTATTAAGTATAGTAGCCCAACTGTTTTAGCTTATTTGTTAGTTACCTTAGCTCATTTGTGCTTTTAAGTGCTTAGTGAGCTTTTTCAAAGTCTAGCAGTACTAACCCCATGTTAGTACTGTCATGCTTCTCTTCAGCTTATTGGCTTATTTCTTGCTTATTTTCTTTGTTCTCTTTGCTTATTTTGTTACTTAGTGTATCTAGTTAAATTTTCCAGCTTAATTGTGCTTTTCTTAGTTTATTTCTTGAATATAAAAAAGTTGTCTTTTTTAAAATGTGCTTATTTTCTGTTTCTAAAAAAGTTGTAAAAAAAATGGAATGTAAAAACATTTGGGAGATGGGAGGTCCCAAGTGAGCTAGGGCTCGAACTCAGGACCTCTACCCTGCCTCCCAAACGTTTTAACCCAACACCTCTATCGTTGTGCTACAATAGCTCATCCGGTAGAGGTTTGCACTATTAATTATATAAGGTCGTTTTGGCCCAATAAGCCTTATAAGATGTTTTGATTTTTAACAGCTTATTGAAATAAGCTGTGTTCCCCTTTTTATTTTTCATAGATTCTAATTAACCTTAGCTAATTTTTGAAATTTTTTTAGATTTTTATATAAAAGTTTAGTATTTTTTATAATTTATTTAAATTAAAAATTTTAAAAATTCATAAAAAATAAAATAATAATCAGAAAAATATAAATCTATTTTTTAAAATTTTCTTTTATCACATAGTTTCTAGGAAAAATATTAGTGCTTTCGTAGGGTCATTTTTGTAAAAATTCAATTTTCAAAGAACGGGTTTCGGGCCCAGTTTTCGTTTCTTCTCGTTTTTAACTCAAATCAACTCCGTTTTCAGTCTAGTTTTTTTATTCTTTCTTTTTAGTCACTTATAGCTTATTAAAAGTAAAAAATTCACTTTAGGATTAATTTTTCATATTTTAGGTTTTTAGTCGCGTTCGTTTTTAATTTCCGTTCTCGTTTTTGTGATTTAAGCCTAATTGCCTTAATTTTATGTTCCCGTAGACTTAGGATTTCATTCTTATGCCTTATTTATGTTTCCCGTAGAATTTTAAGTTAATCATTTGCCTTTTTATGCTTTCCCGTAGTTTTAGGTTTAAATTCCCGTTTTCGCGTTTTTCTTAAATTGCTTTTGTTTAGGGTTTTCTTTTATTAGTTTTTGCATATTATTAGTAGTTTTAGAAACTCAACCCCATATCTTTTCCATTCAAGCATTGATATTCAAACCGACTTTCGATTTTCAAATTCACGCCTCGTCGGGAAGAACGACCCGGGTCCGGTTTTAAACTTTGTGGATAACGAAGTGAGAAACCGATACTTCCGGTTTACTATACTACTATCATTGATATTATCCTATTTGTTATATATATTTATATATTTATTTATATTTATATATATAGTAAAAGATAACCAATCAATTTTTGGCGCCGCTGCCGGGGAGGCTGTGAAACGATTTTCGTGTTTGTTTGACGATTAGTGTTTGAAGACCCTTCCCTCGTGAAGTTAATTTTCCCGTTTGTGAATATTTTCTTTTTTTTATAAAAATATAAAACACAAAAATATTTTTCAATTTCTTTTATTAGTATTAGTATAAGAAAAAGAAAAAAAATCAAAAATATAAAAACATTATCCTTAATTATCAATAAAAATCATCATCAATATAATGCTTTCAACTGAAGCATTATCATAATAAGTTCCCGAACAAAAGATTTAAAACTTGCCTTTGTGTCACTTGTGAAGTACGGCTCACCTTTAATTGATAAACAAACTATAAGAGGGGTATAAGGAGGGTTGTTCCGAGGAACTACGACCCGAAAGGAAAAGGTTTTTAATAGCTTCGCGCTTTCCCGCTCCTTTGTGCGTTTTTCTTTTAGAGAGCTACCGTGAAACGAGTTGATTATTGGTTTAAGTTGTCTTATCTCATTCTGTCCGTTAATAATATATGTTGCTTAAAAAATTCGAAAAGCCAAAAATAATCTTCTTTTTCTTCTTATCCATTTAATTCCTTTCTTAACCCTCAATTGTTTAATTATTATGGCGTCACTCGATCGTCGTTTGAATTCCCTTTACGCAATTAAAGAATGTTCGTCTTATGAAAATTTGCACACTAAAGACTGTGGTTGTTCAATAGGGAGTCTTGAAGACAAGATTCATGTTCCCGTACCCGACTCGTCTCAACGACCCCTTAAAATTGAAAACATTTATCTTGATTGTGGAGACCCGGATCATGGTCTATATTGTCGATAATGTGCTCTAATACGAAAGACATTGGAGGAAGTTTTTCAAGATTTCCAAGACACTTCCAAGTCATCCGATGACGATACTAACTTTGTTAATCAAGAGCCATTCGTTGTCAAACAAGGCCCCGGTGTAAATTCTTCACAAAGTCCTCCACAAATTAACCACAATTGTTGTTACGAGTGTGGTGATTCGTTAGACGATATCTTTTGTCAACGATGTACTTGTAAGTCTTGTGGGAAAGGTGCTCATTATGGTTACAATTGTCCACCGCAAATTCCGATTATCTCTAATCCGGAACCATGCTACAATCAAAACCTTAATGAGATCCTACAAAATTTGCAAAGTTTGCAACAACAATGTCTTTTTGGTACGTGCCAACAATGTGGTTGTAATGAATATGATGGAGTTTGTTTTTATTGTACTGTTGGAAATGGAACACCAATCAATTTTTCAACTCCGTACTCTTCTAACGATTCTCCAAGTGTTGCAAACCATCCTCCACAACCCCAATACGTACCATACTCTTGTGAGTTATGTGGGAACGATTCTCATTACGGTTACGATTGTCCACCTCAAGTCCCGTTTGTCTACAATCAGGACCCGTGTTTCAATCAAAACTTTGATTATTTTCCACAAACTTCACCGAGTTTTCCACAACAATATTCTTGTTGTGAAGATTGTGGGGGTCCTCATGAGACTTTTCAATGTCAACCGATGAATGAAGACTATTATCATGAGCAAAATTCTTGCTATGATTCTAATTCTTTTGGTTTTGACCAATTTCAACCCCCGCAATATACCGTCAATCATCCAATCTTCAATTCCCAAAATGAGCTTCTCAATTCTCAAAATAAGCTTATGGAACAAATGACAACCTTAGGAGCAAAATATTGATCATTGTTGCTTGTATGTATTATGTAAGGATGTAAGTCTGGATAGCTATGTGGATAGTAGTGTAGATGTGATGTAAGATCCTGTTGAGGATGGTTGTATGGTTAGAGAATTATTCTCTTAACCCTTTGAGCGATTATAAAGGATTGAGTTAAGTAGATAGTGAGGTTTCCTTTCATCTATCAGTTGCGGATACATCGGATACCTGTTGGTGTTGTCGTCGCGATTCTTAAGTTGGTTCGTTAGCTCGTTGTTCGTTGAGATATCTAATGCTCGTGTTGGTATTTCTAGTTGTCATCATAGAACTGGTGTTCTATGTTCTCCGTTTGGCGTTTTGATTGTTTTCTTTTGTCTAAAGGTGATGATACTTTTTGGTTTGGTTCTAAGACCATTAGTATGGATGAGTCCTTATGGTTTGTTTGTTTTGCAAGAGTTCTTGTCGTATTCGTTTTCAAGTAAATTAATATTTTAAGTATAGGAATCCTTAAAGTATTTTGGGAATCTAATTTGGCTATCGTAATGTCTTTTGTTGTGAGTCATAAATTCATTTTCAAATTAATTATAGTCGATATCATATCGTTTAGGTATTAAAAACTTCTTTCGAAAATAAATAATAAAAATAAAATGCAACACATTTGTTTTAACCATCTTTTGATTCCTTTTATAAAATGATAATTAAAATAAGTTTATGAAAATTTTATTTAAATTTATTTTTACACTTAAAATTATTGACATTTTTAACTAAGGTAATTCTATTGTTTTAAAATGATTGGTATAAGGTTATGAGGGAAAGTTTCCTTAGGTAAAAATCGGTTTTGGTACAAAGGTTCTTAATCTTTTAATTAATGGGTCATGGTACGTGGTATTATTCATTGGGCGTTTCTAGCATCGTTGATGCGTTTGTTAGGTCTGAGGTTCATTCGTTATGTCAATGTTTACATTTGATTATTTTTTTTTCTTTTGGGATTGTGTGATTTTTGGGTCCATACCAATTGGTGCATGTGAAGTTTGGTGTTTCTTCATGGCGTGGTTCTAGAGTTGATGGTAGGTCATATCTTCTGAGTGGTGCGATTGATGGTAGCGAAGTGAATGAAATTATTCAAAATCCCAAGTGGGAATTGGAGAGTTCTTGTTTTACTTTTGATTTAGTACCTCTTGTTGTGAGAAGCGTCTGTATTGCTTGGTAGGAAGAAAGGTGAGTAGTTTGAAATGTGCATAGATTATTTCGAGTAGAGTGAGATAGAAAATTCGTATGTGATGTCGCCAATGAAGGGTGCACGAGGATGATGTAGCTAAGACAGTTTTTTTTAGAATGCGTAATGAACACGTTAAAGGTTACGGCTATGCCTTTTGGGTTAACCAATGCACCAGCGGTTTTCATAGAGCTAATAAGCCGGGTGTGCATGGCCGTATATAGACAAGCTAGTTAACGTATATATTCGGACGATATTTTAAACCGACCCGAAGTCTAAGGAGGAGTACGAGTCGCACGTGAGGATGATCGTGGAGTCACTGAAGGACGAGAAGATGTACGTGAAGTTTTCCAACAACGTGAAAGCGGAGCATAGAGGAAGCTATCTAGATGTTGAAGGAATCAAGTGGGTAATGAGCCGATCTTGGCATTGCCGAAAGGAGCAGAAGAGTTCGTAGTATATTATGACGCGCGAAACAAGGACTTGGAAGCATGCTTGGAAAAAGAGCTAAGTGACCTTAAACAAGCGCTTCGTGGGAGGCACCCCATGCTTATCTTAGTTTATCCGTAGTAGTAGTATGTTAGATTAGTAGTAATGAATAAGTGTTTTGTGTTGCGACGAGGCTCGCCTCTTCCCTTTTCCGTGTTTTGTGTTTTGTGTTGTATTGTCCAGGATGTCCCGGATTTTTGAAGCCTCTCGTGCTCGCGATTCTTGTCTTTCGATCACAAGAGCTTCACATCCTTAGCTTCATTGTGGGAATCCGATATCCTAATCTTATCGACTAACGTTTATCTTTAAGCATACTTAATAAATGGCTTAGGATTTGCGTAGAGACCCTTCGTGAAACATTGAGGACAATGTTTAGTCTTAGTATGGGGGGAGGGATCTTCGATTTGATTATGCCTGCAGTCGTTGTTTTCACGTAATCCCGTTTTTACCACCAAAATTTTTGAAAAATACCAAAAAAAAATGAAAAAATTAAAAAAAATTCAAAAATAAAATAAGTGTTTTGTCACAATTTTGACTTTCCTGCTAGGTAGAATAAGAGTAAATTTTGACTCGATCGAGCGTGTTGAGCTCTAGTTTGTTCCTTAACTTTTAGACTAAGCATTCGCAAATATTCGCGAAGAACGAAAAATGATAGTGTTAATTATGAGTTGGATGCTAAACAAGGATTATTTGGAAATCTTAAGAGCTCATGTGTGTAATTTGTCGCTTTTTCTCCCATAAGCTCTTAACCTGATTAATATACGTGTTATTTTTGGAGATTAAACTTAAATCAATAATTTTTATGTAGTATATAGCAAAAAATTTAGCCTTAGTTCAAATTTATACTTGAATTTTTCAAAAAGAAGTCTTCTCTATATCATCAAAAAAAAATGATGAAAAATGAAAAAAATATAATAAATATAAACTGTGGGCTAATAAAAGTTTGTTGTATCTTGCCGGCTCACAACCGATGTTACAACCTTCTAAAAAAGCCCATAGTAAGAATAAAAATCCGAGACTGATAAAAGTTTGCTGCATCTTGCCGGCTCACAACCGATGTTGCAGCCTTCTAAAAGGTCGAGGGTTACAATTGCATCAATGTTTAATAGTAAGTGTGAATTAATAAATAGATCTCTTTTTGTTAAATTCAAATATGCTTTTGAACTTTGGCTATTCTATTTTATAAGCTATGTATACAAGAAATCTGAGAGTTTTTGAAACCGAAGGTCCGTGAGTCCCGATACTAGTCTCTGTGGGGTGTCAAAAGCCTGGTCACTTAACCGCAAGGTTGGGATGTGCCGAGACGAAAGTCGCTACATGGGATGATCTCGCCTTCAAAACTCATTATTCTCAGGTGGAACGTGAAACATAGAATGTTGCAAAACATTGATCCATGGTTGAAATTCAAAATAGCACATACACCTAAGATATAATAATTGTCGGGAGTGAAAAGTTCACAAGTTGCAAATATGAGTAGTGTTAGCATCTTAACTCATAATTAGCGGTGATTTCGTTTTAAGCTTGGTTTGGAATAAGTGAAAAATTGGGGACGATGAATTTATCCTTTTTGGGGCATTCTCGGATCGAAATGCATCTTGTTCTATGATCCCTAAAAGTTATAAAATAACGAAAGTCAAATAAGTTAGTTAGTTACTGGAAATGAAAAATACAAAAAAAATATATGTGTAGAAATAAGAGTTTAAAAATGGTAAAGACGGGGCTTGTCGAAGCTATTGATTTCTTTAATTTCCCTCGATGAACACTTAGCTACTTTTCGAGGTTATTAGTCAAGGGGGATCGAGATTCTTAGTTTTCTAAGTGCTTACTTCATAGCATTGCGTGACGACACGAAAATGTCTTAGTATGGGGGATTTTGGTATGCATTTAATTACACATACCATTTTCCTTTAAAAACGGGCTAAAATGACCAAAAATATATAAAAAATACATTGTATTTGTATGTTTTTACTTATATTGTGCAGGAAACGGATATCCGAGAAAAGGAGGAAAAACCAAGGCCAAAGGTGCAAAAAGAATTGGAAACGGTGCTAAATCGGACATTTCCGGATCGACACGACAACCTTTGTGCATTTGAAGTCAAGAAGAAGTCAAAGTCAACCCCGGGACACGGTATTGAAAAGGGCATCGAAAACCGAACCCAAAAATACTTTGAATACCAAGTGGGCCCACCCGTACCCACCTAGTGGGCCCGAGCCAGCCCACTTACCTTTATAACATATGAAAGCCCATAAATATAAAAGCTCATTCCCCATTTGATAAAAAAACCAAACGGGTCCAACATAAAACAATCCTGGCCCGAACCCAAAACAACCCCTAACTAGTGTTAACCCCTTAACCAATTTCCCCTTTACACTGGTAGTCCTTCAAGGACTAACATTGTTAGTTCTTGAGGACTAACGGTGCAAACTTTCACCTAACTCCAGGGACCTATGATGCCAAGAATAAGGACTAACATTGCAAACACATAAAACAAGATAAGGGACTGAAATTTCCAAAACCTCAAAGTCTTCACCCCTATCCTTAGAACTTTTTTTCCCGCCATTAACCCTAACCCCACTATTCACTGTAGTTTTCTCTAGTACCCTGCAACATACTTCCAAATCCTTACCCCACTCCAAAAACCTCACTCTCAAACCCTCACAAACCTCCAAAAACACGCTGGCTATCCTAAGCTATTTCATTGGACAGGGCATGATCAAGGGTGTAGATTAACTGGATTGGGGAGCAAGGTGAATTGAAGGGCCAAGATGCATTTGGTTTCTCCTCAGCAAACTAACACAACAAACACAAATGGCTTGAAGACTCGGCCTATAAAAGAAAAGAAGAAGACAGAAAAAAGAGTAGTATGTAGGAGTAGTTTTAATTTTAGTTGTATTTTTTATGTCTTTATTATTTATTTTTTTATTTTTTTGAGATTTTAAAATTTATTTTTATATTTAATACAATGTATTTTTTTCGTATTATTAAAAAAAATTTTTTAATAATTATTATTTAATTATATAATTATTTTTATATTTAAACTTTTATTATAATATATAAAAAAAGATAAAAAGTTTATTATTTAATAAAAAAAATTTTATTTTTTTATTTTATTTTTTTAATTTTAAATATTTAAATATTTTATTTAAATTTAAAATAAAATTTTATTTTTAATTAAAAAAAATAATTTTTATAAAATTAGTATTTTAAAATTTTTATTTATTTAAATTTTTTAAAATTTTAATTTTTTTTAAAAATATTTTTTATTTATTTATTTTTATTTTTTTTTTTATTTTATATATAAATTTAATTAATTTTTTTAATTAATTTTTTTTTTTTATTTTTTTATTTTTTATTAATTTATTATTTTTTTATTTTATAATTAATATAAAATAAATTAAAAAATTTTTTTAATTTTTTTTATTTATTAATATTTTATTTATTTTTATATATATTTTATTTTTATTTAGTTATTTTATATATAATAAAAAAATTTTTTATAATATATTTATTAAATATGAAATAGTGTTATAATTTTTTTTTTATATTAATTTTTATTTATTTTTAATATTTATAATATAATATAAATTTTATTTTAATTAATTATTATCTTTATTTATATATATTTAATAATTTATAAATTTTTATTTAAAATAAGAAATAAAATAAATAAAAAATTTTATTTTTAATTTAAAAAATATTATTATTTATTATTTTTTTTTTAATTTATTGTTTATAAAAATAAATTAATTTAATTTTTTAAATTGTTTTTTTTAATTAATTTATTATATTTATTATTATTTTTTTCTAAATTTAAAAAATAAAGAAAATAATAAAAAAAGAAATAATATAAACAATAAAAAATTAATAATTTTTATTAAATATTTTTAATAATTTATAATAAAATTATATTATATTTTTCTTTTTTTATTATATTAATTAAAATTATAAATATAATTATTTTATTTTTATTATTATTTTAAATTAAAACCAACGATCACTCAATAATACACACATAAACACCCCAAAAGCAAACACACCACACCCAACAAAAAAAACACAACACACAAAAGACGCACTAAAACCCAAAACACACAAAATCAACCCCCCACAAATCCAAAAAACCAACCAAACCACCCACAACCACCCCCAGACCCCCCACCCCCCCCACCACACCCCCCCCAACAGCAAACACCACCCAACCGAAAAAAAAAACAAACCACACAACCAAAATACCCAAACACCCCCACCAAAATACACAACAACCGAAACAACAGCTAACACCCAACAAAAAAAAAAAAAAACAGACTCATTGACAAAACCAACAAACAAAAAGAAACAAAAAAAAAACACAAAAGAAACTACATCAGCCCCCCACCCCCCCCCCCCAACAAAACAAAAAACGCAAAAGGCCACCAAACAACAACCAAACACCCACAAACAAAAAAATATACAAAACCCACCCCCCCCCCCCCCCGCCGACAACCCCCCCCACCACCCTCCCAACCCAACAAACACAAAACAAAAAAAAAATAACACAAACCCAAAAAAACCCGAAAACCCGCCAACCCACCAAAAAACCCCTCCCACCCCTACCTTCTCAAACTTTCGCCCCTCAAAACCCTCCCCCAATCAACACCACCCCACAACATCCGCCACCATCACCACGAAAACCCCCCTCCCAAGCCTCCCCAACGCTACCGCATCCAGCCTCCCCCACCCTTGCCCAATTACCTCCCCATCCAACAACCCTCCCCCTCCACCCACCCATCTCCCCCCTCAACACCCAAGGCGACCAACATCCAAAAAAAAACACACAACAGCACTATCCGCAGAACTACACAATCAATCCTCTACTGTCTACCCGTAACGCAAGAAAGAAAAGAGCCATGAATTAAAATAATAGACTTTACAAATAACTCAAGCAACACAAGCGGACGCCCCGAAAGTGCCGATATACAGCTCCCAAGCATATTAATAAGCTAGGTATGATTCCATTTGGTTTTCCATTCACCAACCAACTTCCAAAATAGCCTTTCCACAATTCAAAATAAAGGTAATTCAGGTATTAAACTGGTATGCAGAATAATAAACTTAGTTAAACACATATTAAGCTCACCGACAAGATCTAATGATTAGTCTTATTCAAAAACAAACGTGTAAGATGGTAATGTCAACTTGAACAACACGAATTTGGCAAACAAACTGAAATTTCATAAACTTGGAACTTTTTACAAATTGCAGAAAGGAAAAAGTTTTTTATATTAAAAACTAAAAATTACACACTAAAAATTACACACTAAAAATTACTCTCTAAAAATTACACACCTTTCTACATGGCTCACTAGCCCTATTTATACAAAGAAAAAGGTAAAAACAAGCTGAGGTCTTCTGTTTGACTTTCATTGACTTTTCTTTGTTTAGCTTGACTGTGTTTGTTTGCTGAGTATAAAGCTTCCTTGTGCTAGCTTTGTGAGTATAAACTCACAATATATCCTGGCCCTTAATTTCCTTGTATTCTCTCTCAACCCTTGGATCGAAAATGCCCTTGGATTGCCAACTTGGCATTGTGGCCATGTGGGGTGAGTGGGAAGGATTTGTCAAGTGGTTGATGGAGTGTTGCAGGGAAGAAGTATGGGAGCAAAACAAGGTGCTGGCTGGATTTGGTATTGGCGGGAAAAAGGGAAAGGGTTTATACACGTTGGGTTGTGACAGAGGGAGGTTGAAGATGATTAAGGGTATGTTTGGGTTGTGTACAAGAAAAGCCCCTCCACATCTTTCTTCTTTTCATTCTCTTTTTCTTTTATAAATGAAGTTTCCCAAATTGGCATAATCAGCCCTTGTCTTTGGTTCCTTAATATAACTTAGGGGTTTGGCATTT